>VDFB02354632.1:0-38899 GCA_007258455.2 Sequoia sempervirens
AAAGTTTAGCGACCCAACAAAGGAGGAAATGACAGAACATAGCGAACCAAGGTCATAAAACCTCTTGCACAACTTAGTGTACGACAAAGGTGAGCCAAAATGATTGATGAAATGCATGCTAGAGTGAAGATCAATATCAATTAGAGGAATGAGGTGCCCCCACATAGGGAAGCATACCAAACTCCTAAAAATATTGTATTTTATGAATCAAGGCATTACATTAATTAGTCAAGTGACCATGAAATCTATGATAGGTGTAGAATTAAGTCTTGGAATAACATTTCTTTCAAGTTCTGGATAAGAGTGATCAAGCGATCTTGGAGGAGTCTTGAAAAAATACCCTCTTGATCAATGGTAGAAGGGGGTCTTGTGGTGGGTGTGAAAGATACATCTTGCTTAGTATTAGATGTCATACCTATGCAAGAATCTTTAGATTGCAAGATTTTGTTCACTCCATTATAGGAGGATACAAAATCTAATGAATTCAAATCATGAGCATTTTGCTAGATGACATTGACATTAAGAGAAGGTGTATTTGTTTGTGTCATGGTTAAAGGATGATGTTCAAGACTACTAGTCGATAAGGATGATTTAGAAGGGTGTTGTGTGATATTGTTGATGTTGAGTGAAGGTTTGGACAAAGGACAATAACCAAGACCTTGAGTCATTTGTTGTGTGCGAGGGTTGATAAGGTTGTGGATACCTTGTTTGTTAGCACCACATCCTTTTTAACTATATCCAAGTTGTTTCACAAGCTCATACCCTTTTCCATAATGTTGTTTCATTGCTTTGGAATCAGGTGGTTGTTCGTTGTTGTGTTCGTCAAGTGTTGTTGTGGAGTTTGTGGCATTGTCTAAACTAGTTGAGATGGATGCTTGTGAAAGCTTGTCTAAATTTTGCATTGTCATGTTGGTTGGTTGTTCTTGTTTCTCATCTTTCTTTTGTGTAAATATGTATTCAACCATAAATGAAGGTGTGAATTCTAAGGATCCCCAA
This sequence comes from Sequoia sempervirens, assembly GCA_007258455.2. NCBI lineage: Eukaryota > Viridiplantae > Streptophyta > Pinopsida > Cupressales > Cupressaceae > Sequoia > Sequoia sempervirens. The sequence continues at coordinate 997 of VDFB02354632.1, forward strand.
TCATCACCAAATAATTTAGATGGAAATTCCTCATCGTTGCGTTCAATTTCAAGAGGATCTATGTTGGATGTTGGAATTAATGTTTTCAGAAGACTTGTAGTTCTTTTTCAAGGTGCAAGAAAATTTTAGGCTTGAGGTCTATTTCAACATGATAAATTTATTTTTATAGACATATTTCATTATACGATGAAGGGTTGAAGGCACTGCATTCATCTCATGAATCCATGGTCCACCTAAAAGAAGATTAAATGAAAGATCATAAGGCATGACATGAATAGGAGTTTGCAAAGTAACCACCCCAACCGTAATAAGTAAAGTGATTACACCAAGCAGTTGCTTTGTTGAATTATCAAATCCTTGAATAGATATGGAATTGGGTTTTATTTGGGACTTGTCAACATCTAATCGATCAAGGAGATTCACACTACACACATTAAGAGTAGACCATTATCAGTAAGGGTGTGCTTTATCCTTGTCATATTGTATTGAGAAATGATCATGAAAGCATCACTTTGTTTGTGCAACTATAAAGGAGGGAGCTCATGTTGATGGAAAGTAATGTCAAGATTAGTTTGATTTGTTTTATGAATTAAAGTTTCCACATCATTCAAAGTTGTACCATGAGGAGCTGCAAATATTTTTAAGGCTATTTGAAGAATATTGTGGTAATTTGGTGAGTTCTGAAGTAAATCCCAAAGGGAAATATTTGTAGGAGTATTCTTTAATTTTTGACAAGGTCATGCTCCTTTCTTTGTGTGATGTAACAAGCAGCAATAGGTGGATTGGGTATTTAGGAGGGTGGGATTTGTTGTGGTGGTTGCAGATTATTTCGAGTGTTATATGTATGAGCACCGATATTATAACTTAGCTGTTGTGATACATTATTCTAAGGTGGGTAAGGGATAAGTTCAGGTTTATTTTGTTGTTTGTGTGAATGAGGGTAGAGAGTAAACTTGGGTTTGTTATGAGGTGGAGGTTTATATGAAGGGGGGTAAAGTATGAGTTGAGGTTGGATAATGTTAACATCCCTTAACAAGTGAGAGTCCATATCATTATTTTGGTTTGTGTTTTGCATCATGATATTGTTCCTAGGGGGAGAGTTTGGAGAAGAACTATAAACCAAATTTTCTTGACATTCTAAGGTTGGATCTCCTAGAAGGACTTCATCACAAGTACGAGGATGATCAATGATTGAATTTTTTTCGCTCAATAAATATTTCCATAGGTGAAAGGGGACAACTAAGATTCTCATGACTCTCATTGGTTATGTTTTCTAACAAAAAAGTATCTTCATCACAACTAGGAGAGATACTAGGAGAAGAATATTTATGTGATTATCATGATCATTTATGACTTCATTGCTTTGTTCCCTAATATATTCCAAAATAGGAGAGGTAGGGGAAGGATCATAAAGAGGGTTGTTGTAGACTAACATATCCTCATCATTTATAATCTCATCTTCCTCAAGGTTATCCAAACAATGGAAATTAGGTAAGGTGATGTTTAAGAAGATGTCTATGATTTCATGCTCTTGTGCTAAAATCTATTCCTAAAGGGGATGAGGAGAAGGACAAACAAGATCCGCATTATGCTCAACAATTGTATCTTCTTTCACCAAGATACCTTCGTCACTAAAACAAGAGATATTAGGAGAAGAAAAAATATGATCATCATAGTTATCTATGTTTGTATTCTTCTACCACATCATCCACACAAATAGGAAAGATAGGAGGGGGTGTAAGTTTAAGGTTAACATTTCCATTTTCACTCTCTTGTGCTAAGAGACTCTCATAACTAGGAAATGCATTGAAGGAATGACAATCATGCTTATTAACTAACTTTTTCTTTGCAAATTTAGAGAAGATTGAAACTAAAATTTTGAAAGAAAAAACTATGCTAACCCAAAATGCAATGTAAAAGGATAAAATGAAATGCAATTTTTAGATGATAATTGACTAATTATGATATGTAACAATATAAGAATGAAAACTTGAAATTTAAACCATGCATGAAATGAACTAAATTAAGCTAGATTTGATGAAATGCATGTTACAAAAATGCAACTAACTAATATAGGTAGGTTAAGGCACCGAATAGAAGATTAAAAATAGAGTTCTGAGTTCTGTAAAATGTAGTTTCAGGGGTCAAAAGGGACTGATTCGCCTAGGTTGGTGAATGAGTCATAGTATGGACTTTTTTCATAATTTTCAGAAATTTTTGACTGAGTTTGATGGTTTATGAGTGCTATGATACAAAACTAATTGAAAAATGTAAAATTTAGAGAGTGGAAATGAATTTAGATGCCATCAATGCAACCTGAATGCACTTTTTATGAATGCAAAATTTAATGCCTAGCATGCAAATGAATCATGCAAACCCTAATGCAAGCTAGGTCTATGATGATGAAAGGACTCCAAATCAGTCAACAAAGCATTTGAAAAGAAGGTTCACCAAAATGAACTGTAGATTTTTGGCACCCTAATCCTTTCTAACACTTCTAGGGTTTTTCACCTAAAAGGAGTAAGAAGGGCCAAAAATGCTTATAGTTCATTCAAAATCAATGCAATATGGATGGAATATAGATGCAATATTCCTAGATATAATGTTTGAATACAAATAAGATTGATTGACTAATGAATAGAAACTAAAGGAAAACAACTTTTTTGAAAACACATTGTGGAAATACAAAATCACCTACAAACGAATGAAAAATTGCAACCGAAGTGAATCAGATTGAAATTGTGCACCTGGAACCTTGATGAAGACTGGAAATTACATTTGAAATGCTATTGATGCTATTTTTTAGGCCTAGATGGACTTATTCACCATTCTAGGTGAATCAGTCCTAGTTCTGTCAAACTGAGCCAAAACCTATTTCTGATAAAAGGGTAATCAAAAATGTAAAAAACTCAAAAATTGTCCCTAGAGTGGGACTCATTTTCCACCCATGGTGAATGAGTCCACTTTTGAATTTCTAGATTTTCAAAAGTGGATTCCGGAGCTTCTGGTCTACACTTTGACTTCTGATAGGTGTCCACTTCCCAAACTCTGATTTACGGGCATGGAAATGAGTTATTGTTGATTATTTGACTTGTTGAATACATAGAAGACTTAAGCAACCTTTCAAATTGATCTTCAATGATTTCCAAGCTTTTAAGGAACCTAAATCTGCAAACACACAAGAAGAGAAGAAGAAATGGTGAATATTAGGGCATGGGGTTTTTCCTTGGTCAAACCCCTTTTAGGTAATTAAACCAAAATGATGAAATAAAGTAATGAAACATGCAATGATGGAGTTGATTACCTTTCCATGATGTTTGGTCTTGGATTTTTGCAACAATGGAGGAAGATTTAGCCCTTGAATGTCTTTAGGAGCTTTCTTAATGTTTTGCAATGATAAAACCCTAAGTTGCTTGACTTGAGATGAAAGATTGGTGGATGAATAATGAAGAATGGATGTGGATTAAGTTAATGGATGTAAAAATAAGTTTAGAGAGGTTCTTTTCATATCATGAAGCAATATTAAACTCAAATTTTTCTTTTTTCCCACTCAAAGGTCAAAACTGAGCCAAATGAGACTCATTCATAACACATGGTGAATGGGTCCCACTTGAATGGGATTGATTCACCATGCATTGTGAATGGGTTCCATAGGGGCCAATTTGATAGCTCAGATGCCAAGAGATAAGGAAATAAGGTCTAAAATGCAACCTTGTCAAGTATTTGATCAATTCAAGCCTTGGGATACACAATATGGGTTAACATGGGACTATTAATGATGATGTGAATGTATAATAGGGCTTGGGACACAAAAATCAATGTGAAAGTGTGATTAAATACACTTTACAACACTAAAATGAGGTCCACATAGCCTAGGAAGGCACAAGAATCAATGTGAATCTACAAGACACATTACAACACTAGTTTTACATTAAGTTTAATTCAAAAACCTTTAGATTGATGTGAAAATGCTATTAAACACATTTTATAATGTAGAAAGAGAGAAAGAAACAGGTTTATTAAGTCTGCCACCTTATGTAATATTCATTCATAAATATAGCCTCTTAAGTTTAGAAAGATTTATTCTATCTTTCATTCCACCATAGTTCATTGCTCTTTTAGAATGTCTACCAACTTGGGAACTCCTATTTAGCTCCTCCCACGAAGGCCACAATACTGCTTCGTGGGAGAGGTCACTAGTCACCAAATTAAGCACCTGGTGAAGAAGTGTGATCACCTTTCCATGGTTGCATTTAAGTGGGTAGTTCGCTAAGACTTCATTAATGACGAGAACTAGCTCTGGAGCAACTACAATGTCCTTTCTCGCTTCATAGCCTCGCTGTTTGAACTAAACATGGCCAAAACCATGGTAATTGAGTTGTGCCACCAAATGTTTGATGCTTCACTCATAGAAGGGCTTCGCAAAATAGTGCAAGTGGCCATCCCTAGTGTTAGTATCCTGAGCACCATGGATCTCTGTAGGCACATGGACTTTGGGATAGACATACCTTGGTTGATCTTCCTTTTTGACTTCCACACTATGGACCTTTAGAGGCACTGCTGCTCCTCTCAACTAGTGGCCACCTATCTGCTACAAGAGTACAACATGGAGCACATTCGAGGACTCATTTGTAGGAAGCACTTTGAATTTCTAGTGCAAAGTTGTGGTGAGTAGGCCTTGGGTCTGCATCGTGTGGAGCTTGCATGTGTTGTGTGTTCAGCCCCTTTTTACGCCTTGATAGACAAAAAGAAGAAGAAGAAGAAGAAGAACTTGATAATAAGCCCTTTTTGACTTCCTGGACAATGACTGGAGGATTTTATTTACTATTTTTTTGCATGTTTCCTCCTTTTTGCATCTTTTTGCTCTGCAACTCTTTTTGAGTTTTCTCAAGAGAGCCTCATGTTTAAATTTGAGCCTTAGGCCTTGCATTATATTGTAATTTTTTTGATGAATATAATATAATACAAGTTTTTGTTTCTTTTGTTTCATTCTTGGATGACTTATATTCTCAAAATTTAAAATGTATTTACAATTTTTTTACATATGGTATATAACTGTTATAATTTTTAAAGAACTGTGTACTTCAATGGAATAACATTAGATAAATACCTTTCACCGGTATATATAAAGCGTTACCTTCCATATCTTAAAGTTCATACACATTCTTTTCCTTGCACACACTGATTCAATAGGGTCCCTTCCATAGCACTTCAAATTTTGTGTGTTGCCCTGGTTTCATAGTGCATTCATTGTACTTTATCACTAAGCTCCCCTCATTGAATTCTGGGTTAGAGGTCTTTTTGTCAAACTATTGCTTTACTATTTTTTGACAGTTGATCATGGCTCCATAAGCCTTTTCTCTATCTTCCTCTAGTTTGAGGATTTCTGCTAGTCATACCTCCATTTTGCCGCTTTCTTCAATTTCTAGAGCTTTCAGTAATTGTAAGGCATAAATTTCTATGGAAATGGGTAACACTACCTCTTTTCCATACACTAATTTGTAAGGGTAGTCTTCAAAATTTTCTTGGGAGTAATCTGGTCCACCCACAGAGTAGCTTGTAGATGCTTGTTCCAATCCCTTTGTTGTTCTGACCCAATTATACATTTGATTAACCTAATTAGGTTTTTTTTTGTTGACTCTACTAACCTATTTCCTTGTGGGTAGTAATTTGATGAAGTTTTAAGGAAAATATCATCCCTAATAGAAAAATATGACATCCCTAATCCAACAAAAGCTTAGGTATTATCGAGATATGATGGTCTTGTGCATGCAAATATGGCTACTAGCTCTTCAAGGAAATTGACAATTTCCCCCTCTGTGGCATTCTTTAGGGCTACAACCTTTGTCCACCTTGTGAAGTCGTCAGTCTCTATGAGGATCCACTTGTGTCCAACACTAGAAATACGATTTATCATTCTAATAAAATCCAAACCCCATTGAACAAAGGGTTCCTTGGTTATATTATTGTGTCGGGCTTCAAAATTGAGTATTCTTTCTTTTCCAACAAAAATTGTGCCGGATTTTACTTTTGCACCAAATGAAGTGCTTTAGTAAACATAGGGCCAATAACATTTGAGCCCATGTCTTGGGGATCATCATGGATTAAGAAATAGGCCCTTAAGTGGCAAAAATTGAGAAAAAATGAGGAGTTAGGCAACTTTCTGAGATTTTTGAATAAGTTATCTATATTATTTCAAAAATATGTAAGAATAGAATTTGTGAAAATTGAATGTAGTTTCAAACTACTAGGTTTATTTTATTTTAAAAAATCTGTTTGAAAATTTGAAATTTCAATGCTGATGGTACATAAATTTGTGGGGAAAAAATAAATGGAATTATGCGTCGACCACCCTAACCAAAATAAAATGATATTTTTTATAAGATTTTTAGATATAAGTAGAGGGACTCATGTATCCGATGTGATGCATATTTTTTGTAATTTTTTTCAAGTAAAATAATTAATTATGAATTTTTATTACAACTTTTAAAAATATAAAAACTCATCTATCGACCACCTTAGCTTGGTCAAAACTTCATAATTTTTTTTTTTTAATCCTATAGTATGTGAAGCATAGAATGTGACACATGTTTTGGATTCAAAAATGTGATACCATTTGAAAACTATAGATGTTTTCGATCATCCTATGGATCAAGACTTTAGTTGTAATTTAAATGAAAATGAATAATAATTATTTATTGAATTCAAAGTAAGCATAATTTATATTGGTGGAAATATAAAGTCTCCTTTAAAAACCCTTTTAGTTTAATCAATTTTGGGTAAAAAAAATGTCATCAACCACATACCCATCATATTGCCGCACGGCCATCATGATCCTGCACATACCACTACGCTCATATTATCTTTAAAGCAATAGTCTTGGTGGAGAAATGTCCACCTTTGGGACTACGATGGAATTCATTGAGAACTCTCTGCTTGTAACTTGTCCGAACATTAGAGCAATACACCATCATAATTTATTTTGAAAAATATACCCTTAATTAATGCATACCTAGTGCCTTGCAATTGGTAGTATCACCTTTTATGGAATGAAAGGTTGGTTGGGTAGTACCCCTTCTGCATATACTGTGTTTGATCAGCCACCCAAGATTTGTTAGACTAGAATTGGTTTGAGTAAACCTGATCGATCTTATTTTCAGTTTCAAAACTTGATTCCTATGTAATGTATTCAAATAGACCTCTTCCTCGAACCATCGTGGTTGGTCTATTGTCCACATCACATTCGAGGATCTTGGTGATCTATTTTTCCCTCTTTTTTGTTATCTCACATTCTGTGATATATTCCCGCAAACTGGGATGTGCCATGAGAATAATCTTGTTGGCTGACACTAAGTGTCAAAACTTCTTTAAGCTTTTAACAATGGAAAAAGCTTGCTCTTTTACAAAATTATACCTGGCTTCATAACCTTTAAGGGTCCTTGAGTGGAATGCAATAGGATGCTCTCCATTATCTTCCTTGCACTTCTAAGTGAGCACAAAAGCTATGCTATGTTGACCACTATACACATAGAGCGAAAAATCTTTGGAAAAGTCAGGGTTGACCAATATTGGGGCTATGGAGATGGCTATCTTAGCTGCTCAAAAGCTGATTTTCCTTTGGGGGTCCATTTGAAAATTAGGTTTTTCCTTAGCATTAGCGTGATTGGTCTTGCAATGCCTATGAAATCTGATATGAATATGTTGATAAAATTAATCTCCCCTAGAAAAGATTGCAGTCCCTTTTGGTTCACTAGTAGGGGAAATTCCATTATAGATCTAACCCCTTATGGATCTATTTATATTCCCTCCTTAGACACCACAAATCCAAGTAACTTCCCTTAAGGTACCCCAAAAACATATTTTTTAGGATTCAAATAAATTATGAATTGTTGGCATTTCTAGAAAACCTTCTCTAAATGATCAAAATGATCATCTTTTTATTTTCAAAAAAATGTTAGGTCATCCAAATATATTAGGATAATCAAGTTGATCAATATATTGAAAGCAATATCCATTTCCTGTTGAAAAGTCACACCAACATTTGAAAGTATGAACAACATTTTTGAATGTGCATATGTTCCCCACTTAGTGGTAAATGTTGTGTTATGTTGAGTGAATTCCTTCACATATATTTGGTTATAGCCTGAGAAACCATCTAGCAATGAAAAAATCTTTGATCCGGTCATAGTCTGCAAAATCTACTCCATCAATGGCAAGGGGTAATGATCTTTTAGTGAGGCTTTATTCAAATCTCGGAAGTCAACACAAAGCCTAATATCTCCATTCTTTTTTTGGACTAGTATCATATTCAACATCCAAGTAGAATGATTGATTAGATATATGATTCTTGACTCGACCAATTTTGTGAGTTCCTACACCATCAACACCTCAACCTTCGGATTGACTGGCCTTTGCTTTTGTCAGACAATTATAGATCCTTTCTCCAAGTTAATGGTATGCTGAATTATACTCGATTCATAGCCTCTAAGATCATCATAGGTCCAGGTGATAACTTCATCATATTTGAAACATATGTAGATCCTTTAGTCCTTATGGGGAACCTTTTTTTTCCAAATTTTAACTTTTTGCCACTTCCAACATCAAGCTCTTTTTAGTCCCTAACATCCATAGTGAACCTTTGCTTGTTGTTTCTCACATCTTCACAATCAAACAAATTGTCTAGGGAAATTAATCCTTGAGGAAGCTTGTTCCCTTTTAATTGGATGACTTGCTCTTCATAAAATTCTACTCCTAGTGGTGAGTAGTTGGAAGCCGTTCCTCAACAATCTGAATTTCATCATTAAAAACTTTCCAATTTTCATCGTTATTGGCAATTGAGGGTTGGATGATGACTTGTACCACATTCTGCTTGTTTGAATCAAAATTTGGTTCAAATTGTGAATTGATAGAGTTCATCCAATCAACGACACTATTTTGAGATTGGGGAATAACTTGTATATTGAAGACTTCAAAGCTCTCAATTAAATCCCAAACCTGACATCTATATGATTTCAGCCTCATGTCTTTTGTATTCACTTTCCCATGGACCTATCTCACCACTAGCTTTGAATCTTCAAAAGCTTGTACTCTCTTTATGCCCATCCATTTTTCAAGGATTAGACCACATGGACTAAGGTCTCATCTTTGACATTATTGTTTGAGAATGAGAACCAAAAATGTTAAGCTTTGAGAATCTCTGATCTTGTTAGAGACACTAGTTGGACACCCACTCCAATACCAACTTTACACTTAGTGCCATCAAAATACATGGTCCATAAATGATTATCTCCTAGATCATCATATTTCTCTTGATCTTTCACCAATTTTAGGAAGAGCTGATCATCATCAAAAATCACATAGGTACCTAGCCCTGTTGTGTGAAAGTTTCCAAATAGATCGGAGTTAATGAATTGGTTGAGTAGCATTTCTTCTTGAGGAGTCCGATCACTTGTATTTTCTTCATATTCCATCATTTCCACACAATATCTCTCCTGCTAAGAGATGGAGGTATCCGATGCTTCAAAGCATAGGACTGCATTGTCCACAATGTGTTCAAGATGCAAAGATTCAGGCAAAATCTTTGTCTTCACTCCTTGCTTGGATCTCAATAATAGGTGGGACCAGTTGAGCACTAAGTATCTGCCAAGCTTCATAGTGAAATCTCTTGAAAGACACATTTTGAAGACCGGGGGAATCTTTATTACTACTATTTCTTGTGTGACTATTTGGATTGGACATTAGAAGAGGGTCAGAGATAGATCTTTTATTCGACCGATGATTGGAACCTTCTTCCAGTCTAGTTACATGATTCCTTTCTCAAGGTGTTCATACTTAAGTTTCAGTGCATCAACCACTTGTTTTGGCATGATAGTTGTGCTAGCCCCTGAATCAATTATATTATTATGCAAAAGATTATCTCCCACAATAAGGGTTAAAAAGAAAGGTGTGGGATTTGTCTTGCTTACCTCTTTCTCTTTTGCATTACTCACATCATTCATATAAATTGTTGCTTTTGGAACTTGAGGGGTTGATGTGGATCCTTTGCCTCTTCTTTGGCTACAAGATGGAGTCATGTCTGTCTGTGGCATTTTTTCTTCTTTTTTCAATGCTTCCTGAAGCAATGTATTTTGTTCGAGAATAGATATGAAGTCCCATATAGATACATTGGCAGACACCTTCAATTTTTCCACCAAATTAAGCATTCTGATCTGCTCGGTCTTGGGATTGAATGGTGGTATTTCTCTCATTTTCAAAAGAAAATGCTCCATCATGACTGGGCTCAGTGCTTTGCTCACCTCCTTTGGAAATGATGGATTATGCGGCTAAAGAATAGGTAAGAGTTTGGGCATTGGAACTTGCTTTTCTTGCGCCGATGGTTGACGAGGTTGAGGGCATGACAAAGATTGTTTCACATATTCTCCTATGAGCCTTCTTTTGGATTTTGGGCTATAATCCAACTGTACTTGTGGGGAGCTAGTTGTTGGAGCTTCATTTGCAAACATTACATCTTCTTCCATCCATGAAAATATCGCTTGATTAGGTGCCATATCCAACTCTTTCTCTAGGGACATCCCTTGCATTTTCACTCTAAAACAAGCATTTTCCATTTTTGAAGATTTATATTCATCTGTGTTCGAGAGCATGCCCTTGCTTCTCTATTCTATTGTCTTTTGTTGCATATTCCCCCTTGGACAATTTCAGGGCTATGGATACAAAAAAAGTAACTCTTTTTCTTTTTCTTGTTTTATCCCTCCTTGTGCTTATTTGGATTGATTTCACCTTAATGTAATGTTATAATATGGCCCACATATTCACATTAGGTTTTGAATCTTTATGAATCATTAAGAAATTATGATGTCTTGTAAAGGTGTTGTGAAGTGTTGTAAGACATTTTCATACTTTTCTAGACTCTTCTTATTATAATTCACTTGCATACCCCCTTTTTATCACTTACTAAGTCTTATTTTAAAGTGTTGTAAAGTCTTGTAACAAAATTTCATGCTTTTCTAGACTTTTCATCACCAAATCCACCTTTCTTATGCTTTATTTGGCCCGTTTATGCACTTAGAGGCCTTAATAAAGTGTATTTTTTAGTACAAACATGATAAACATAATTAAAGACAACTTCATTTCTGACACTCACTCATATGCCTTGAGTGGGACCCATTCACCTAGGGTGGAAAATGAGTCCCTCTTGGCATAAAAATCAAAATAAACATAAATTATTGGCGGGTTTTTATTCCTAAAGAACTAAGGTCAGCTTGTGATGTTACATTTTTAGGAAATTAGGGCATAAGTGTGTATAAATACATGATTTTATATTAATTTTAACCCCCATTCATCCAAGTATTAATTATTGCATCCAATCCATCTAAGCATTCACTTCAACATCATTGCATCATTCAATCAAGCAATTATTAACCATCTTGGAGCAGCCATTGAAATATCTTCAGATTTCAACAAGGGTTTGGTGAGTCTATGAAATTTGCATGCTATTTGTTCATCATTCCTTTCTTATTTAATTTATTTATCAAGGGTTTGATTACCAAAGTTAGGTTTGACCAAGGAAAACCCCTATACTCTAACCCTTAACCATTTTCCCTCTCTTTGCATGTGTGTTTGCAGGTCTTGTAGGTAGATTTTTCTAGGAGAGAGGTGTTGAAGAGTGTTCAATAAGTCATCAAAGTTATCAAAGTCAACATAACCCTAATTGGAGCTTGAAGACCCTTTTCAACCCATTTTCTGTAGATTTACATCTGGAAACTCGACAAGCAGAAAAGTATAGACTAGGACCCACATAGTTGACCTTTGAATTTTTAGAATTTTGTAGTTGGACTGATTCACCATCAGTGGTGAATGAGTCCCACTGTCAGGCTAGAAAAAGAGTTTTCTAAAGTTCTGAGTTCCTAACATCCTGAAACCTGTTTTGGTAGATTTTATCAGAAATAGGACTGATTCACCATCTATGGTGAATGAGTCCTAGTGGGCATCAAAATTTATTTTTTCAACATTCCAAAACCTTCCTAGATGTACTTTCAATTTCTAGGTGCACCCCATTGAAATTCATTCAATTTTGTTTGCATACAACACTATGTTTTCTAGCACTTTGCATTTCCTAGTTTACATTCAATAATTGATCCATTTCATTAGTTTTATGCATTTATTTTATCTCATCTAAGCATATTGCACCCACATCACATCCATCTTTGAATGTAACATAGCATTTTGGCCCCAAATCTTTACCGTTTTAGGTGAAAAACCCTAGAAGGGTCACAAGCATTCGAGTTACTTAAAATATTTATTTGTTTATAGGGGGCATATGACTATCAGTGTATGGGAAGCACCATACATTCTCATCTTTTTCCAATTTTTTTCTAGCCTAGAATTAACTCTTTACTCTGGCTGTCTTTGACCATCTATAGCGGCATGGTGACTAGAACTATCACGGTTTCTTGAAGAAGCCTCTTGACTTCCTCAACTGGAGGATCCCTGGTATGGATTTTGTTGATAAGATGTTTTCCCCCACCATAGGTTTGGGTGGTCTGCTTCAGAGGCGTTGCTTGCTATCATTTGATAATGACCAACTCATTAACAAAAGTCTACATGAAACTCTTCATGTCATTGATATCTACTATGATTTAGGAAGAGCCTGACATGCTTGTTTGGGTGGAAAGATACATGTACATAGACTGTGGCATAGCCAATGTCAATTGTGTAGCAGGGGCATTTGGAGTAGCTTCCTCCCATAGACCACTAGAGATTTCTACAAATATAGGCATCAAAGGTCTTGGCAGAAGCTTCCCAACATCAATTAAACTACTTTTTGCATGGACAACCAACTCATATGCATTGGTTACGATATCCTCTCACATGGACATTATCATCACTGCAATGTAAGAGTTGAGGGCCTTCAAATAGAACCTGAATGCCATTGCGGCTTGGGGCCGAGCAATCATAGGGATCCTTTGGTAGGTCTTGTGAAACTTGGTGTTAAAATCACTCATGGCCTCTTGTGAAGCTCTCTTCATGGTAATTAGTTGTTGCAGTAATGAAGAATGGTCTCCTTTCTCTAAGAAGCGTTCAAACAACCTTTCTCTTAGCTGATCCCAGGAGATGATAGAGCCCGAGACCAATGAACGATACCAGTCTTGGGCCTTTCCTTTGAAAGGAGCAACTAATAGCCTCAAGGCAATGTTCTCCACTACTATATCTGATTGTAATTAGAGTTTACAAAATTAACTTCTAAATTGATTCGAATTACAGATTTTCCCGATCCAAGCAGTATTGTGTGATTATGCTTCTTAACCATTGAAAATGTAAAACTAGTTCATTAAAATTTACATAACTTGAAAAGATTATCTAACCACTATAATGTTGTAATTAGAAATCAAATTTTGAATTGAAAAATGAAAAGAAATGGAGAGAATGATAGATAGAAGATAGAAGATCAAAACACGTAGGTTGATAATGGAGTTCGTCCAATCAGGACTACGTCTTCGGGTTTGCTTCTCAAGTAGGACCACTTTATTAATGTTGCCAAGCAATTGAATTTCCTTGTTACAATATCCAAGCTCCAAAACCTGCATAAAATTTCTCACAATCTCCTCTCAACACTTGAAAACACTCAAAAGGCCTCCGTGCTTACAATATTCTCCTCCAAAGAATTATTTCTCCAAAATGAACTTCACTAATTCTTCCTATAACAATTTTCTCCAAGAAAATTCTCCCTCCTTTACAAGAAAATAAGACCCCTTTTTATACAAATTTATTTGTTAATATGGCTTTAACCATATTATTTTGTAAATATTTGCATATCTCTCGTTTACAACTAAAAATTCCAACCAATTCCCCCTAATACATAAAAATCTCCAAAATATTTCAAAATCCATTCAAGCAATCCTAACCCCTTTTTAAAAATAATGGCTCTTATAATTTGAGACTTACAAGATAATCCTTGAAATATTCTAAACTCCCCTTTTAAATCATAAAAATATGTAACCAATTATTTTAAGCTCCTTAAAATATCATAATTCGTTGAAATATGAGAAAGGTGGTTAAAGGGGTTAATTTGTTGAAATATAAGTTTATGGGTTTTATTTTTCTCCTTGTTTTATGGGGAAGGCAAGAAGATTTTAAGGGATAAAATCCCACTAAATCCTCTCTTTTTTAAATTTGTTTTTTTAAACCATACGTGTTTTTTTCTTTAATAATTATGGTTTAATATATATTTATGCCAACTCACCACATCATATGCCACATCATCATGATGATTGTACATTTGCTGACATCATTAGTTGACTAGAGTCAAACTTTTGACCAACCTTTGACCAACCGTAGCTTTCACATACTAGCTCCATTTTTGAAACCGAATATAGTTTCAGAATTAGCTCGATGAGCACTACAACTTGGCATAATTTTTTTTCATTTTGAGATCAATTTTTTGCCTTTTTGACCACATAATTTGCTTGTTTGATCAAACCTTTGATTGAGCATAAGTTCTACATACAGACTCCTTTTGGGCCTGTTTAAGTTGCATCAAGATCGTGTTAGTGAGCTATATCCAATGATGTTGATTTGGATAAATTCTGAGACTGTTAAATTTTTAGTTATTTTGGATCCACCTGGATCATTCCTCCCCATTGAGAAGCTTTTGGACCATCAAAAGGTATTTTTTTATGTACAATTGAAGTGAGAGAATTGTCTCCTCACTTTTCTAATATCACCTGTCCACCTTGCTGGAATTTTGAACATCTATCCCATTACAACCAAGATGATAAATGAGATAGCATTGCTAATACAATCAATCATTCCTTCAACTTTATATTCATCAATATTCATTGTTGCATCCACTATCCACATAGAACTAGATAATAGAATAATAAGAAACAATACTGAATATAATGATGTGAAAGAGAAAGTATCAATGTGTTAGATCTCCTGAATAGGAACATCATTAGAAAATGAAGCATTCAAACCCTCTTTTACCACCTCTAGCTAAAGGCCTAACTCTACTTGCAACTGATCCTCATACTATGATATTTGTGACACCTTATCATGACTAGAATCACCATGCTTAGTATCACTAGCTATTGTAATAGACATAAGGGTTAAAGCATTGCTTGCATTTACAATCATCTTCAAATGCCCTATGTTTACAACATATTTGTCATTCTTCATGTGATGAGATTTCACCATGTATTTAATTCCATCTTTAAACAAATGATATCTATTATGTTCCCTATAGAAAATAGCCTTCCTATCATACAAATAAGGACTTCCCAAAACCATCCCATAGATCTCAAGCGGAATTACATCTAACTCTACCTCATCTACAAACTTGGATGTGATTGCAAACCAGAGTGTACACTATTGTGACACATGTAAAGTTGAGCATTATCATTCACCCAACCCAATGGATATGGCTTAGGATGAGGTGTTGTTTTTAATCCCAATTTCTTAACAACTTGTTCAAAGATTAAATTCATTTGTTATCTACTATCTATGAGTGTATCAATCTTGGTATGCTTAACAATAGCCCTTATATTAAACAATTCATTCCTTTTACTGTTCAGGTACTTCATTACACTTTGATGAAGAAGCATAGGAACTAGTACTAAAAAAAGGAATATTGCCTTTGATACCCACAATTGAGATCTTGGTTTCATCATCAAAACCTGATTTGAGGTCTTGCATGTTAGTTGCAGTCTTCTACTTACCATTTTGATCCTTGAACCACTTCGGTTTTTGATCAAGATGCAATTTCCAACACTTTGCATCTTCGTGCCCTTCCTTTTTGTAGTGTGAGCAATAAGGTTTTTCGTCCTCTTTCTTTGCAGTAGCTATTCAATGTGATTTCTATTTCCCTTTCTTGCTTCCTTTCTGCTTACTAGATTCCATCAGTAGATTGAATGGCTATTCCTTGAGCTTGTTTCCAAATGGATAGCTTGCACACTAACTTCATCAATGTTAGTTGGATTAAACATAAGTATGGTATGTTTCAAATTCTCACGTAATCCACCTATGTACTTTAGCAAAGTTTCTTGTGTGTACAATGGAATGCCTAAAATTAAAGCCCTCTTCCTAAACTCCTGTGTATATTCTTGCACACTTTGTCCTTTTTCTTGCTTTAATGATTGTCAATTCATTAATGCTTTTTGCATATGTCCTAATGGATAGAACTATTTATTTAATGCAGATATAAACTCAAACCAAGAAGAAATAATTTTTCCATAACAACTTAGATCCTATTGTGTTCTACTCTCCCACCAAATTAAAGTCATGCCTCCTAGGTGAAGAGTAGTTAATTGGATTATCTAGTTTATTTGCATCTAGTTCTCCATTATAGATTGGAAAATCAAATTTAACATTTGGTTTTAACAAAGGTGTATTAACTTCAGATTGTACAGGTTGTTTCTTTTTAGAAGAGTTAGACGAAGAGGATGAAGAAGATGAAAAGGATGGAGATGGAGGTTTAGGAGGGTCACTACCACTTCCTACTCCTTTACCTTTGTCATCTTTTGAAGATTCACCTTCCTCCTTCTTTCTGTTCTTGAGTTCATTTTTCCTTTGTCGCTTTTGCCTCTCTTGGAAAAGAACTTCCACCATAGCCTTCATTTCAAGAAATGCTTTATGGAAAGCTTTCTCATCAAGCTCTGTAGGACTTTTTTTCGTTTCCATCTCTGCTTGTAGAAAAGTCCTTTGTTTTCCAATTTTAGGAATGAACTCGGTAAGTGCACCTTCTCCTCGCCTCAATTTCAACCTAGTTAGCATTCACTTATGCAATTTCTTGCAAAATGGGCTTTGATACCAATTTGATCTATAATTAGAGTTTACAAAATTAACTTGTAAATTGATTCAAATTATAGTTTTTCCCAATCTAGGTAGTGTTGCGCGTGATTATGATTCTTCTTAACCATTGAAAATGTAAAACTAGTTCAATAAACTTCACAAAACTTGAAAAGATTATCTAACTACTATAATGTTGTAATTAGAAATCAAATTTTGAATTGAAAATTGAAAAGAAATGGAGAGAATGATAGATAGAAGTAGAAGATTAGAACATGTAGGTTGATAACGGAGTTTATCTAATTAGGACTACATCTTTAGGTCTGCTTCTCAAGTAGGACTTCTTTATTAATGTTGCCAAGCAATCGAATTTCCCTTTTACAATACC
The DNA here is from genome assembly GCA_007258455.2 of Sequoia sempervirens. Classification (NCBI taxonomy): domain Eukaryota; kingdom Viridiplantae; phylum Streptophyta; class Pinopsida; order Cupressales; family Cupressaceae; genus Sequoia; species Sequoia sempervirens. The sequence continues at coordinate 18,170 of VDFB02354632.1, forward strand.
CAAGCTCCAAAACCTACATAAAATTTCTCACAATCTCCTCTCAACACTTGAAGACACTCAAAAGGCCTTCGTGTTTACAATATTCTCCTCCAAAAAAGTATTTCTCCAAATTGAACTTCACTAATTCTACCTATTACATTTTTCTCCAAGAAAATTCTACTTCCTTTACAAGAAAATAAGACCCCTTTTTATACAAATTTATTTGCTAATATGGCTTTAACCATATTATTTTGCAAAGATTGCATATCTTCTATTTACAAGTAAAAATTCCAACCAATTCCCCTTAATTACATAAAAATCTCCAAATATTTAAAAATTCATTCAAGTAATCCTAACCCCTTTTTAGAAATAATGGCTCTTATAATTTGAGCCTTACAAGATAATCCTTGAAATATTATAAATCCCCCTTTTTAAATCATAAAAATATGTAACCAATTATTTTAAGCTCCTTAAAATATCATAATTCGTTGAAATATGAGAAAGGTGGTTAAAGGGGTTAATTTGTTGAAATATAAGTTTATGGGTTTTAATTTTCTCCTTATTTTATGGGGAAGGAAAGAGGATTTTAAGGGATAAAATCCCACCAAATCGTCTCTTTTTAAATTTGTTTTTTTAAACCATACGTGTTTTTTTTTTAATAATTATGGTTTAATATATATTTATGCCAACTCACCACTCTTGCCACATCATATGCCACATCATCATGCTGATTGTACATTTACTAACATAATCAGTTGACTGAGAGTCAAACTTTTGATGAGCGTTTGGCCAGCCATAACTTTCACATCACGAGGCTCCATTTTTTGAGAGCAAATATATAGTTTGGAATCAGCTTTCGTGAGCACTACAACTTGGCATCATTTTTTCATTTTGAGATGATTGATTTTTCCTTTTTGACCACCTAATTTGCCTATTTATTGAACCTTTGACTGGGCATAACCCATTCTGAGACTCCTTTTGGGCTGTTCAAGTTCGTTAGGATCATGTTAGCAAGCTCTGGCAATGATGCTGATTTGGATGAATTATAAGACTATAAAATTTAAGGTATTCTAGATCCACCTTGATCAATATCCTAAAGGTGTTTGAAAGGGGTTTTGAAGTCTTCTTTGGAGAATTTGGAATAGCCTTGAGGGCATTAGCAAGTATGGAGGCCATACATCTAGGGAGATTAGTGGAGTGCGTGCGTAATGGACCTATCGCTATCCCAAGTTCTGATATTTCTAGGAGGAGCAAGGGGAGGGACATGAGCCATAGAAAAGATTTCCAATGAATGGGGTATACAAGTACTTTTGATTTGGAAGGTTGAGCCTTGAGTGGAGTAAGTAAGGCTCACGGATATTGGGCTCTTACTTCTTATTCTTTTCTCCTTACAGGTGATACAAAACTATAAAGTCTCCTTCTCCTAAGTTAGAAATTTGGGCAACTAAGAGTGCTGGAAGTGACCTCTTGAAGATGCTCTTATTTGGACTCGGGCATGAAACTTATAGTTTCCTTTCTTAGCTTGATTTAAGAAATGTTCCGACTTCTAATAGATGAACTAAAAAACTTCTGATCACCTAGACATGCTAGAAAGAAGCTGATCATCAAATCTTGCGCCTCTCCGACAATCTTATGAGAAATTCAATGAGTGGGAGACCAATTGACGCCTCACTAAATACCTCTAGGATTCTTATAGAAACTCGACTATTCTTTGGGGTTTGGAGAAAAGGGTAGAAGGAAATGTAAACATAAAACATAAAATGGTGATGCACCAATGCTTTTACACCATTTCAAACCAAATCATTCCTATGGGTGATATAATTAGACACATAACACCGCAAACCCTCATTATTGAAAAGAGAACGAACAACAAAGGCTAACAACAAGCAGAGTGAAAACTTTCAAATCTTTCCATAGGAAGTGTTCATTAAGGTCTGATCAAACATAAAGATTTCTAAGGGTGATAGAAAAACATTCAGAAATTGCATAAAATATTCCTTCTAATACAACATAATATAACAAAACAACATCCTTTAAGAAAAAAATAGAGAAGTCCAATGACATAGTCTAGTTTTCACAAGTTATCATTTTATTATATGAGCATACAACATATAAATCAACCACTTAAACTATTCAAATTGAGCTTGCAAGACACAATGTTTCATTCAGAACAATCTTGATAAAGGCCATACATGCACAGTCTCAAAGATTTCTCTCAATATTTCATGCTTTTAAATATCAAATGAGCTTTAAAACAAGGTCAAATGCCAATCCGACAATAGTTTAAGCTTTAAAGATATAACATGCCAAAGAAAGAGTAGTTAAATCTTTTACTTCTAAAAATAGTTCTATATCCTAAGAAAACTAAAGAAACTTTTCTGTAGTAAAGGAAATTGAAACTTGGAATCCAACCCTTTCATCTATCACTGCCTCTCTTTTATAGCTACAGAAAGAAGAAAACACCACCCCAACACAATAGTAATCACTGCTAGGTGTTGGATTTTGATAGCACATGATCTGATCAAAGATCCTTGGTTAGGTCACAACAATCTTTGCTCATCCATTCTCAGCTACCACATTAATGCTTTTTCAGATTTTTAGCAAAGATAGGAGTTTGAAATGATCAAATCTAGAAATATCACATTGAAAGGTCGGTTGATAATCATGTCACTTAAGGACGTGACTCCATTCCATCCCAAAAACCAAGAAAAGAAAAAGGCCAGCAAGCTCCAACAAACTCCCAAAAGATATCGCTTCATAAGAAGTGCAATTTGCTCGTAGTGAAGAGATGAACTATCAAATAGGTGAAAAATTTTGAGCTCGTGAACATAGCTCCTTGAGAAAATCTCTAATGAGTTGACATGTGTCTCGACTCTCTCCTAAAAGGAATGTAAAAAATGTAAGTTGTCCAGCCACCACGTGGTGCATTGTGCACCTTTTTGATAACTCTACTTGATCGTGGGTTCATCCGAAACTGAAAATATTGTACTATAAGCCAAAAATCAAAACAATCAAGGAAAAAACACTTCATACTATTCAATGAACTCAAAGCCTAAAATAAAATTATTTTCAAATATAAATACCCCTTGCCTAGTATCAATGACCTTCTTGAACATATAAAGGGAGCATGATATTCGATAAAGATGGATATAACTTTAGGCCATTTCATTACGCATAAATGGACCTTATTAATCACTAGAAAATTGTTTTCAAAATTAAATCTAGGATTTATGAATGATTGGTGATTCCCTTTGGAATCCATAATAATCCTACAATATTTATGTAGCTCATCAATGATATTTCAAACCCACGTAGGATAAATTCATCATTATGTATTTGAATGATATTATTATGTATAATAAGAATTTGGAGGATCATATTTAGCTTTCTCAAACTACCTTAGATAGCATCTAGTATCATAATATTCAAGAAAAATTGAAGAAATCCTTATTTGTTTAACATGATGTCAAATAAAGCTGATATTGGAATGGTGTGATGGTTTAAAGGTGGCATTGTTGTTCTTTCCACCAAGGTTCAAACCCCGTTGGGGTGGTATTGTTGAGTGGTTAAGTATTTTGGTTCATAGCTCCGGTTCAAAAGCATTTACCTCTTGAATAAAACACATTATTTCAAATAATTGAGTTTTATTATTGATTAAAATAAGGTACATGTAAACCTTAACAAGGTGAAATACCCAAAACATTTCCTTGTTCCTAGCTATAGTATAAATATGAAGAGTTTAAATGATGCTTTCTTTGTATCCAAGCTAAGATCCCTAAAAAAAATAGGCTTATATTAGCCAATTCCTATTCACTCATAACCTCAGATGGGCCTATCTATATGGATTTTATTGTTGGAATTCCTACCACTTTCAAACATCATGATTGTGCTTTTGTGGTAGTGCTTTAGTTTTTGAAAATGACTATCTTAATCCCTTGCAAGAAACTTATTGGTGCTCATGAGATTACAAACTTACTTTTCAATAATGTATGGTATCATTTTAGTTTACCTCTTTCTATTATTTCTAATCATGATCCTAAATTTTAAGCCACTTTTGGAAGATGCTTTAGAGGTCTTTTGAGTATCAAATTTTGTATTCTATAACTTTTCATTCATAAATTGATGGAAAAACTAGAGTTTATAATCAAATTTTAGTTCATTCTCTTTTGATACACTATAATACAAATAAATAGTGTGTTAGCTACATGTTTTGGAACATAAATTTAATAGGGATACATATATCTCTACTAACAATACTCCCTTTGAGGAATGTTATGGATACTAACCTCTTTCTCCATATGAGATTCTATTTGTTCTTCCTTTGTCTTATTATTTTATTAAAAACTTGCCAAATATTTATGTACAATTATAGGTAGATCTTCAAACTTCTTAGGCTAAGTATAAGGAGATCCATGAAAAGCATCACATCCCTTCAAACTTCTATTTTGGGAATAAATTCTAGATTTATATGGATAAGAAAATATTTAAGAGTCAACAATACTATAAGCTCAAAACTATTTGATATGGGCCACATATAGTAATAATTAATGTATAACAGATAATGCCTTCAAACTTGATCTCCCATCCTAAATCAACAATCACAATGCAATTAATTTTAATTAGTTTAAGTGGTATGAGCCAACATATTTGAAAAGAGAAGCTTCAACCTATTATCTTGAGCATAATATTGAAATTTTCTAGCCTCCTTTTAATGTAGACACCATTGTTGATGCCCAAACACACCCTACTAGGAAAGGGACTTTGACTACACACTTAGTTGGTCATTAATATAATTGGGTAGAACCATACTCCCTCAACTTCCATATTTAAAAAGAAAAGAAATACTAGAAGGTATCATATTTTTATTAGTTAATGAATAAATTTTGAAATAAATTTTAATAACTATAAATAATAGAATTATTATTTGAATATTTATACTATTAAATCAATTATTTATACATTAATAAATACTAAATTTGATAATTTATCATATTACAAGAAAATTTTAGTTCTATTTAAGACATTTTTTTAAGTTAGATTAAACTTGAATACATCACAATTAAACTACAATTTGAAATATAATCTCATATATAATCATGAAGCAATTAAGACACAATTAGAATCAAATTAAGACAAATCTAAAGCACTACAATGAGAAAATAAAAATGCTTTTATATCATAATAATAATAATGTATTTACATATAAAATCTTAATTAGATTTTGTTATTGATACCAAACTCAAATACTATAATAATAAATGAACAAAGATAATTACCATAACCCTTTCAAACATCTTACCCATATTAGATATTCAATAATTAAATTTTACTATATATACTAGTAGATTCTTTTTAATTGAAACTCTTCTCTCATATCCTTTTAAACATTTTAAAAATATATATAGTTTAAATTCTTTTTTGGATTTTATAGCAGATATGTTCAAAACATTATGTAAAACTTGGAGCGTCACACATATAGATGTACATAACTAGCAAACAACTCTTCTATCATATCCTTTGAAACATTTTTAAAAAATACAATTTTTGAGAATCTTATAGCACATATGCTCTTTAAAATATGTAAAACATGAAGCATCACACATATAGATGTACATCACTACCAAGCAATTGAGCAATGAGTGACCGAAATCAACTTTATTTAGGGGAGAGGACCCAGGTTGTGCACCTAACCGGTCCCTCAAAATCTACTTGGAAATTTCAAATCACTCCAATTTTTTACAGCAGCTTACTTGGCAAGTCCCCTGCTTATAACAAAAGTTTCGGGGCCACATCATCAAATATGATGCCACATCAGCATGCTTTTTGTCAAGGTGTCAAAAAGGGCACCGTCTAGACCCCTTACCAATACTTGTGCATTCACATCACCAGTAGTTGAGCGCTGATGTGGCATCACGTGATTGGTTGCTTTTTAGATCAAAAGAATACATTTTGTTTAATTATGAGTAGTAAAGTCACAACTATTGGCATTATATAAACAACTATTGACATTATATAAACAACTATTGGGCATTATATTAACAAAACATTCACAACTATTGGAACACGCTCCACTACTGGGTCCTCTCCCCTAATACTTCCTACTAAACGCCATATCTAAACTATTTTTGTTGTCGGTCTATACCCAACTAGAGCCCCTTAGTTGCCATTTCCAAGAGGACCACCACCTCCTCCTCTTCCACGACCACCATGTCCTGGACCACCACCTCCTCGACCACCACCACGTCCTGGACCACCTTCAACAAGTCCACGTCCTTCGCCGCCATGTCCTGGAGGACCACCACCACGTCCACCTCCTTCACCACGGCCTCCGCCTGGCTCTCCACCACCTCCTCGTCCACCATCATGTCCTAGACCACCTTCAGCAAGTCCACGTCCTTCACCACCATGTTTTGGACCACCACCACCACGTCCACCTCCTTCACCATGGCCTCCGCCCGGCTCTCCACCACCATATCCTGGACCACCACCTCCACGTCCACCATCATGTCCTGGACCACCTTCAACAAGTCCACGTCCTTCACCATGTCCTGGACCACCACCACGACGTCCACCTCCTTCACCACGGCCTCCGCCCGGCTCTCCACCACCATGTCCTGGACCACCACCTCCCCGTCCACCATCATGTCCTGGATCACCTTCAACAAGTCCACGTCCTTCACCACCATGTCCTGGACCGCCACCACCACGTCCACCTCCTCCACCACGGCCTCCGCCCCGCTCTCCACCACCACGCTCTTCCGTCACCGCAGCGTCAAGCAGGGTGGACGCAAATATAAGGCCCAACAGAATATAGCATATCATCTTCGTACGGGATGCCATTTCTCACTCCAAAACATTCACAGATAAACAACCAGCTTTAAGAAGCTCAAGTATGGCATTCCCTATTTATAGCTTTTTCCTGCACACTATTCAAACAGATAACAATGTGCGCTCTACGTCCGATGTTTCGAATTCCACTAGCCGCCTTGTCCAATTACAAATATCTCTAGCTTTTCTATTTTTTATATATGAAAAAAAGTTTGACGTAATTGAGGATGTGACCTGGCCGTCAACCTTTTGGTAGGTTTTCTTGAAGATATTGACATATGCTTTTCATAAATTGTTTATTATAATATGTAGACGCTTGAAGCCGTAAATTTTTGACATTGAGGGACATTCACTATTATCCTAATCCACAGTTTACTACTTTTTTTTATTGACTTGAGCTAAAAAAATTCCAGAAAAGGCAGCTATTGCGAACGTCTCACTTCACCATCTCTGCCCATCGAAGGTTCATAGCAAAACATAAATGTACTTCTGTTTAATCAGTACCGACACTGAAATCTGAACAGACTTGATTGACAACGGACAAAAATATAATAATATTAATAAATTATCTTTCAGTTTCACGCCCACAAATTCTAGAATACAAAGGCCAAATATACCCAGCAAATACCCTACAGCGATATTGGAGGTTATGTGGTTGTGTGGTGTCTAGCATATACCCAATCTCAATTATAAGTATTGCCTTTGTAATCCAAATCTTTTAGTATTTCAATCTTGCAAATTGAAACAATTTTTAGTCCCTTGCCTTTATAGCAGGAGACGAATGTTTTCGATTGAGTAAAGAGAAAATTTATTTGTGCCTTGGGATCCAAGTGCATGATATAATGTGATGTTAATCCAAAGTTTCTATTTTTCATTTATTTTGTTGGAAAGAAATTACTATCTATCTTTGTCTGCATTGGCAAGTGCCTAATTTCTTGGGGGTTTACATTTTAGAGCAATAATTTTAAATAGGTTGTCCAATCATCGGGAGAGGGCAAAGTATTACGCTTGTTTTCCTAATGTTTTGTCTTTTTTTTCAAGGAAGGGCACATGGACCTAGAAATGGGCGTTTATGCTTGCACATTTTGCATAGGGGCATGCTTCATGGTGTCTGAGTAGGTGGCATTCTTCATGTTAGGTGGCATTCTTCATGGCTACATGGCAATAGTTCTGAGACCCTCCAATTTCCTATGTTGTTTGATGATGATAATGAAGACTCAGTTGTGTTTGTTACAAATTCGGATTTAGATGGATACAAAAGTAGTGAGGAGATTTGCATGTGGAAAAGTAGTTCTAAAAAATACAAAAGCTTAAGACATAATGGATTGTAGAGATCGCAAAAGATTTTGTGCAATGGCAAGTGCTTGTAGCACCTTGAAAGCATTCTAGTTTATAGAAGAGTTTTTAGGCTGAAAGAAGGGTACTGCAAATATTTAGTTCACTGGGGTACTTCAAAATTGTTGCAGTTTATTTTTTCCTATTTGCGGAGCAAGTAATAGTGTGCATATAGATGAACCTACATGCCACAATTGAGTATCCAACATTGCAAGATCATTGCATGTAATCGGAGGCAAGTGATGTTTTTTTAGATCCACCTTCATTCAAATAAAGTGTTTAAATTGGCTCTACATTTTTTCTAACTGTACAAATCAGATATTGGAATATTTTTTGTTTTCATAGGATAACATTGGATGCACAAACATAGTAAGGCCTATGCTAGAGGTGGGTGTATTGGTAAAGGAAAACCTAGGTTTATGATTGGGGCAACTTGGTGTATGTTTAGATGTGCTCCTTTCAAGAAAATCTTGGAGCCTTTTGCAAGAAAATGGTCACATGAATTTCCTAGATTTTCTGTGGCCAGTACTACTATAGAAAATCTTATAACCTTTTGAAGGGAAATAATAATTACTTTTTTTTTTGAAGGAAAACAATTAAAAACATTTATTCTGTAAAGAATGCCCCATTTCAATGAAGGTATTGACATGGTTCTGGAAACTTTTGGAAATTTAGCCCTGATAGGATTTTTTATGGTTTGTACATGGAAATTATATAATTGGTTTGGTTTTATTACATAAAGAAAATTTTAGTAGATCTTTGAAAATAAATGCCTACTACCTTTCCTTCTAATTTATGTACAACATGAGTATGGTGACACTACCAATGGGTGCATGTCAATAGGTGAGGCTTGCTTCACAATTTAGGAAATATTTTAAAGTTTGACCACTTCTCTACTCTTTTCTTCAAATTATCAATATCTACTTATGCCTATTTGTTTCAGCTCCTATACTTGTTTTTTCCTTTCATGTTTTCCTTTTCTCATTCATTTTACATCTACTTTGGTGGTTAGGTGCATATTTCAATCAAAATGGTTTGACACATGATGCTCTCCAGGATAGTGTATGAGATGTGGGTGACCTAGGAAGCCTAGTTACTAGTTCAGATGGTAATACATATTCATGAAATTCTTACATTCATTTTAACAAGTACAAGATTTGTTTGAAACTTTATAAGTAGGAGCTGAGCTAATTTTGTTTATGTTGGTTAATTGGAATTTCCAAGGCAACAATTGTTGATACAAAGGTAAAATGATCCAAGAAGTTGCATTATTGAGTATGCTTGAATTTGAAAGTTCAATAATGTTTTGTCTCATTTTTATTTATGGCATTAGTTTGTTATTGGTGTAAGACTTTCAATATGAAGTATGTTGTATTTGGGTGTATCATCCAAATTTGAGCTAACACTAAAGTCATAACTTTCCTTAGCAATATTCTCACATGGTTCACAGTTCATACAGTTTGGGAAAGGAAGACATGTGCAGCCTGAAAGCATCACTCTTTTAGAGACCAAAATGCAATGAGAAGTAAAAAAAATAAAAATGCAATTGTGTTACCATTACCTCTTTGAAGGAAAATGGCTTGCATTTTGGAATTTCTCCTTACTTGTCATATAAGATGTTGTCAAACCATTTGTTGTTGGGTTGAAATTTGGACTTCAGTCTTTCATTTAATTTTCAGCAATCAAAAGACTTTATTTTCCTTCAATTAAGATTCCATATGTGGCCACTGTAACTATTTGTTCTATCTTTCTCTACAACTAACGTAGTCATTGTAAAGTTTCAAGTTTCATTTTATATTAAGTTTCTAGATATCACTATCCTCTACCAATTAAGAGGCACAATATAGATGTAGAACTTTAATTCAAATATATAAACATTAGAGCTAGGTAAGGAATTTTCTTATTAACAAGTTTCTCAAGCTGTTATGGTCTTTTGTCAAGTCAACTTTAATAGTATAATGCATATTCAAGGGTTTTACTTGTGAGACCATCATAACAGTAATTTTTGTAAGGATATCTTATTTTGCTTCTCAACATATCTTGAACACTTTGATTGGAATGTAAATTAACAATAGGAGTACACATTGGTACAATTTATGGATAATTTTTTCATGACTTTTAGTTTAATATCCAAATTTGCAATTTTCCCTTGTTATCCCTGTTGTCCATGTGGCCTTCTATTTATTATCTTAAGACTATATTTCATTATAAAATTTATTGCCTATGTGCTCCTCATTTTTTAATTTTTTGGCATGGAGATCTTGCAAAATGATATAGTGCCTTGCTAAGAGTTTGGGTGAATTGTCTAATAGCTAATCAAACTCTTTGTTTTGACCAAGTTATCACAAATAGAATGTGCAGGTGATTGGTTTTGCATTGACACTTCTTTGACATGTATTCACACCATGATTTCCCACATAGCTGGATTCATTATCCGAGTCATCTAAATCTAAAGCCAGATGGACTAGAGGAATGTGATGAGATTCAAAATCTGGCTAGAAGATGGAGTTTGAGTAGTAAATGCATTTTTTCCTAATAAAGGACTTAATACATGGGATGCCATACGAGTTATAGAAGAGTTTTGTAGTCACCTCTCTCTCTCTCTCTCATTATCTAGTATCATATATGTACTATGATTATTACCCCTTCATTCTTTTGTTATATCTAAATCTCTATCCACATGACTATGGATAAATCACAGGTACATGCTTATGTTGGCTACTATGCTATTAATTTTGGCAAAGACTTAATAGTTATAGCATATATACTATGTTGGATAATGAAAAAGAGAGAAGTAAGAAACCACAAATCTCAAATAAATGGTCTTTCAGAATATGACAGAAATTCTATCTTCCATCTTTATTTCCTTGCCATATCCAAATAGTTTGTAACCAATCATCATTTCACATGTTGGTACAATATCAAATCCTAAAAATATTTTAGTCTGCATTAGTATTTGTCAACCTTTTCTTCCCTGACAACTAGGTAGTTAGCTTAAGCTTGTTCCAATGAAATAAATTTCTTTGTCTAAATTTTAAAGTTTAGGATTTACTATGCAATGTCTTGACAACATCTATACATTTTTTTCACAACATTCGATTATAATTAGCCAATAGGCTATTTGTGTGAACTTTGGTCAAAATTTTCATTAGCCTTCCTAATTTTTAGCCTTTCCAGTGGCCTACCGGTCAAGAAAAGGGTGGCAAAACTTTGGTTGGAATTTTCATTAGCCTTCCCAATTTTTATCCTTTTCAGCATCTTGCTAGTTAGGAAAAAGGTGCCAGAGGTTTTTTGATTAAAAGTGTTTGGCGCACTGATAGAGAAGGCCAACAATGGCATCAACATTAATTGTTGTATGGTTTCCATGTACTGGTGATGGTTGCAAGAAACATCTGCCTTTTAAATCCTTAGAAAACATAGAAAATGTCTATGGAATTTTTGATGAGGCATTGTTTAGTGTCGTTCTATGGCTTTAACTTGTATCATAGGTGTGAGTGAGGAGGGCAAGCTTCTGTGAAGGTGCAAGTGTGATTATGCATTCTAGAATTTCTGTGAAGGTCGGTGGAGGTTATTTTGTGTTTTTTGCATGGGGCAATGGTTGCAAACACAGTACAAAAGTGTCAGTTGTGATAATTTTTTTCTCATTTTTTGTAGGCGGTGGAGAAGGGATGAAGTGGAGAGAAAGCAAGCAGGAAGAGGTGTAGTTGAAACAAGTGGGAAGAGGTGCATATTGAAAAAACCCTTTCTAGAGTATTTCAAAAATAGTTTATGTTATTTTCCAAAGGGAATTGTTGATTGTTGTTCTGTAGCTTAGGCTATATTGTTTCATTTATGGTTTCCATGTAGTTGTGATGGGTGGAAGGGAATATTTTTTATTTTTATGTTGGTTTGTTATTGTGAATTAGTGTGTTTTTTGTGGGTTTTTTGATTTGGGTCACTATTGAAACCAATATTATTTATGGTTTCCATGTAGTAACATGGGTGAAAGGAAATATTATTTATTTGTGCATTAGTTTGTTACTGTGAATTTGTGTGCTTTTTGTGGGTTTTTTCATCTGGGTCACTATGTAAACTGATTGTTTCATTTATGGTTCGGGTTTTGTGGTGAAGGTTTTGAATCGGTTTGCTACTGTGAGCTATTTGTGTTTTGTGGGTTTTTCCATCTGGGTTACTGTTGAAATCGATAATGTTTCATTTATGGCTTCCATTTTCTAATGAATTTTGTAACACAATAAAATAGTTAATACATGTTATACAATTTATGTTGTTTTTGATAGGCCATTTTTTATTGTTGTTGTCTAGCTTAGGCTATAGTGTTTCATTTATGGTTTTCGTTTTGTGGTGATGGTTGCAATGCAATGAAATAGTTATTGTTATACAATTCATGTTGTTTTCCATAGGGATGGTTGATTGTTTTCATCTAGCTTAGGCTATATTGTTTGCTTCTTGATAAGGTTTTGTTGAAAAAAAACTATATAGTTTGTTGAAAGCAATATTGTTTGATTTATGGTTTGGCTTTTGCAATGATGGTTTTGCATGGGTTTGTTACTATGATTTTTTTTGTTTTGTAGGTTTTCCCATTTGGGTGATTGTTGATACAAATATTGTTTAATTTAGGGCTTATGTTTTGTGGTAATGGTTGTAATGCAATGAAATAGTTAATGTTATGCACTTCATGTTGTTTTGCACAAGGAATTGTTGATTGTTGTTCTATTTATGTTGTTTTCCATAGGGCATTGTTAAGTGCTTTTCTCTAGATTTGGCTATTTTGTTTTGTATTCGATTCGCAGTACAATAGCAAGTGTTATAGAGTTTACGTTGTTATCCATAAGGGATTGTTGACTATTGGTGTATAGATTTGGCTATATTGTTTGCTTTCTGATAAGGTGTTGTTGTAAAAAAGAGTTTTTTAGGTTGTTGAAACCATTATTGTTTCATTTAAGGTGTGAGTGTGTATGTCCGTATATTCATTTTCTACATGTATCTTTGAGGTCATTCGTTTATCTATATATAGATATGAGTAGTGTTTTTTATATCACTATAGTTATTTTCTTCTTGTGTAGATTGGTTTTCACATACTCTTATATCTCCACAATTGTTGTTCACTATTTTGAATGTTTATATGTATGTGTGGGTGTGTATGTGTGTATATGGTCATTTTCAATAAGGTGTTGTTCAAGAAAGAATTTTCTAGGTTGTTGAAACCGTTATTATTTCATTTAAGGCATTTGTTTTGTTGTGATGGTTGCAACACTATACAGTTTTGAATTTTTATATGTCATTATTGAGTGTTGTTCTCTAGCTTTGGCTATATTGTTTCATATTTGATTCACAATATAATAGTAAACATTATAGAGTTTATGTTGTTATCCATAAGGAATTGTTGGCTATTAGTCTATAGCTTTGGCTATATTGCTTCCTTTCCGATAAGGTGTTATTGAAAAATATAATTTCATAGGTTGTTGTTGAAACCATTGTTGTTTCATTTAAGGTGTGACTGTGTATGTCTGAATATGCATTTTCTACATGTATCTTTGAGGTCATGTATTTATCTATATATAGATATGTTGAGTTTTTAATATCAATATGGTTGTTTGCTTCTTTTCTAGTTGTATTGCCACATACTCTTATATAGATCTGTAGAATTGGTGTTTGCTATTTTGAATGTTTATATGTATGTGTGTATATGGTCATTTCTGACAAGGTTCTATTCAATAAAAAAATTTCTAGGTTCTTGTTGAAACCATTATTGTTTCATTTAAGGCTGTCCATTTTGTGGTTATGGTTGCAACGCTATATAGTTTATGTTGTTTTTCATAAGGAATTGTTTACCATTGTTCTCTAGCTTTGGCTATATTGTTTCATTTTTTAAACATAATTAAATAGTGCATGCTATATAGTTTATGTTGTTATCCACAAGGAATTTTCCACAGTTGTTTTGAGGGTCTGGCTACATTGTTTCATTTTTGATAAGGCATTGTTGAGACCAATATTGTTTCATTTGTGCTTTCCATGTGGTGTTGATGGTTGCAAGTCAATTTAACAGTTGTAAATACATATACATGTTTTAAATAGGGTGACATAAGTATACAACCAAGCAACATAAAATAAAATGAGGAAGATACACTAAAAGTGAAACAAAACTATAAGCGACATAATTAGTTTAAAAGAAAAGAAGTGTATTTTTTTTGTAAAAAATTATAAGTTACTGTCCATTGTCTTAATATATAAGTAGTTAAATGCATGTGTTGGGTGTTGGGTGTTGTGTGTTAGAGTAAATTATATTTACTTGCTTAAGTTTACTTAGGCTTAGATTAATTTTTTGCATTTAGTTTGCATTTAGTTGCTCCTGGGTAGTTTTTCCCATGTTGGGAAGGTTCTCACTCGTCTATGCATTTTCATGCTTTTAAAAGGCTATATATTGTGTAATATTTTCATCTCAATTTTTACACTCCTTGTTTGGTGAAATGGCAGTGTGGTCTCTCTCACTTTCATGAAGGTTTTTTATAGTTGTTGATTCTAGGTTATTTGCTCTATCATGGTATCAGAGCCACCTCGTTTGCATTCCTTCCCATGAGATTTTTCATTAGGAGATTTTGCGATCATTTATTTTTCCAGCATTTGAATTTTTTTTAAAAAATTTTGAAGTTGCCTAATTTATGTTTGCTAGTAAATGCAAATGCAATCCTAAAACAATTTTCCATCTGGAGGCTAGGATTATCTGTAGGCCATTTGATTTAGAAGGCTATGATTCTCAATCTAGAGACTCATGAAGGCCCATGGAATTTTCTTCCTTGAGGTTGATTGATTAAGAGGCAGCAATTTTTTGCCATCAATGAGAAGGGAATTTTTTTTAGCATCTTGTATCCCATCTGGAGGAATGATTGCTTGAGGCATTTTTTTGTCTCCAAATATTTGAAGGCACACCTTCTAGAATGAGGCTCGACATTTTTCTTTTGCCTAGTTGAAAAGGTGTGATCTTCAGTTCTTTGAGAGGGCATGTTTTTTGGTTCAAGAAGCCTGACTTCATTGGAAGGTGTTGAAACTTGGAAGAGGCCATTTATTTGTAGAGAGGAGGCTGATTTTACCTACTAAGAGGTAGGTGTGATAAAGGCACATTTTTCTCTGCTAAAAATGCCCGGTTCAACATTCATAGGCCCCCAATTTTTTGTTGGTCACAATTTTCCTGCAACATATTTTGTTCTTGAGGTTCAATTCTCTATTGAGAGGGAACTCTATTTGTAGAATGGATTGATTTGAGTATCCATTGATGGATTGTGTTGCATAAAATAGGCAACATGATCCACTGATTGGAGTTGTCAGGCACCTATTAGAATAACTAAGTTCGTGATTTTACAATTTACGGAGGGACATCACCTGGGGTAGCGTGGGAACCATTCTTAGTTTGAAGAGAGGTTCCTTTTTTTGTCATCATATTCCTATTTGAAGGACTGATTTCTAGCAACATTGATTCAATTTTGAATGCAGTGAACTAGACTAGCATCCTTCTGCGGTGAAATTAGTGGAGGGAGGATAAGAGCCATCTAAGAGGGGCGGTTTGTGCCTTTTTCAAGCACACACTGGATCTAGTTTGAAGGCTGATTCAACATCAATTAGAGGTGCAGAGGAAGGGGTGTATTAATATTCCTTTGGAGGCCCACTTTCTTGCTTTGCAACCACGTATTTTCTCCTCCACTTTGAAGGTTTTTTATTCTCTCTATGCCCGTGATCTGATTGGAGGGCATGATTTTGGTGCATTGGTGGCATTTGTTGAGGAAAATTTTCTATCAAGAAATTTTGGAGGAGGAAAAATATTGTTGGGTTGATTTGTTGTGTGAATTTCCTTAGAAGCTGCTCATGTTGGTGAAGATCCTAAACTATTTAGGGTTTCCTTCTTTTGCTAGCATAAAAGATTTTCACTTTGGTGAAGGATGCAAATGTTAAAATTGAATATCTTTTTTGCTTCTTTGCTAGGTGTTAAAATAATTCTCCTTTTTTTAACTTTGCTGCAAAATTGATTATCTCACATTAGTAGCAGTGGATCATTTTTTTTTTCCTTCATATAGATTTACAATCCCTCTCATTGTTGTGAGCAAGTCTCACAAGAGGTTCTCTTGTTTGATGGAGATTATTGCTCTTTGATTGTACCCCATTTTTTTATGGATTGTGAGGTCTAATTGGTTGGGATCAATTTTTTTCTATTGAGGATGAATGTGGTCACATAGTGGGACTAGGTGCTTGATTTGAGAGTGCCTCTATAGGCCCTTTTTTCTTTTTTTGCATATCTTTTGCAAACGGAGGCTGATTTTTGCAAACCATATATCAATAGAAAGGCATTTTCACCACCTTTGCAGTGGTTGAGGATTTTCTCTCACATTTTTCTATTTGGTGGTACTTTTATTCTGTTGAAATTTGATATTGGTCTCACTTCATTTGAGTATTTGGGAGTTTCTAGTTGTTGTTGAAGGTTACTGTCTTGTTTTTGGAGATTTTTCATAATTGATTATGGGGTTTTCTTTGCATCCTATTGTGATTATGTTGGAAAGGGGAAACTATACACAATGGAAAGATGGTATATTGAAGCACTTGAGATGGCTTCATCTTTTTCCATACCTATATAATCTTGTTCTCCTTCCTAGTACTGATAGTAAGAAGTTTGCATGTAATTGCAAAAGGGATCATGTCACTTTAGATGTTATTGATCATTTTGAGTGTCCATATACTCTTTAAATTAAAATCTGGGAAATACAAAGATCCCGCTACTTAGCCATTCCTAGATGATCCTATTTCAGATTGTCTAGTGCCCCTTCATTTTTTAGACATGATACCCTATGATCATGTTACTATGCAAGAGTTTGAAGTGTTTGATTACTTGGAGTCTTCAAATGCTCCTTCTTCTCCATCAGTGACAATTGATGTACCTTCACCTTCATTGATTCATTGTGTAGAGTCATTGATTGAGACTCCTATCATTCCTGTTATGTAGGATCATTCATTTTGTGTTGATGTTTCATTGCACACATCTAGTGATTCATCACCACCAATATCTCATTGTCTTCCTAATTGGGATTCCTATTTGTTGGACATTGGTTCCTTATTTGTGGAGTCTCGCATTTTAGATTTGGAGGACACATTAGAGGGTATATCCCTCCTATTTGATGATAGTTGTGGTACATCTATTGTCACCCCATTTCAGTCTCTAGATATTGTTCAGGATTAGTTTCTAGTGGTACCTTGTTTTTCACCTTCTGTTGTGATTGGGCATGTTCCTGATTGGTTCGTGGCATCATTTTCCAAGGTCTTGGCAACACATGAGAAGATTTCAAAGACACCATCATACATTTTCATGCTTCTTTCTTTCAATTCCTATCTGGGATGGGAAGCATACCTGCATTTGTATTTGGTTTTGTTTCTTCTGAAATGGAAACAAGTTGTTTGTCGACATTGGATCATGTTTTATCTTCAAGCACTTACCATTTTTACAGGTGATTACATATTGTGGGGGGGCTATATAGTCTCTCTTTTTCCCTCTTATGGGGGAGTTGTTGATTGTATAAACATGATGTATGTAGTTCTTGGGGGGTGTAATTGAGTCCTCCATCCATGCATCATTTTTTTCTTTCCTTTTCTCTCTTTCGGAGAGGGTTTTTTCCCACAGGTTTTTTCTCCTTTTCTCTAGTTGTGAGAGATTCCTATTTTTCATTGTAGTTGTAAATGGGTTCCTAATATGGTTGTGTAGTCGGGACCCAAACTACATATTGCATATTCATTCATTCTCCTTAAGTTTCACTTAAGGGGGTTGTTAGAGTAAATTATATTTACTTTCTTAAGTTTACTTAGGCTTAGATTATTTTTTTGCATTTAGTTACTCTCGGCTTGTTTTTCTTGTGCTAGGAAGGTTCTCACCCGTCTAATCATTTTCATGCCTTTAAAAGGTTGTATACTATGTAATATTTTCATCTCAATTTTTACACTCCTTGGGATGATCCCACAATAGTGGTTTACAATTTTTGGCCAAACTAGACATTGAAATAAGTTTTTTTTAACTAAATCTTCACTTTCGGGCACCTATAGCGGCTAAACCATGAGGAATTTGAAGATGATGAAAACTAGAGTTTTGTGACATTTAGTATGTAGATTATAAATATATTTTTTTCAAAATTTTTGGAATCAGATTGCACTTCTTTTCCCATCTCCTCAAAATTAGTTTTTCATAAAACAATATTTTTAAAAAGTGACTTCACCATATAACACAACTTTTTTTCCATGAAGGATAAAATTCTAATTCTTTTGAATATATATTTTTAACTCTGATATCTAGTGCTTCCACTTGGTTAGATGGTTTTTTATTGAATATTTTTTCTTTAATCAAGTTTTAAAGTCAAATCAATTACAATTCAGACATAGTACGACCATATAAGGCGTAACTTTTTTTGTATGTATCAATTTTTTTTTGTTGTTGGATCAAGGACTTCAATATCTGGTGCACTCATATTTTTCAATTTTTTTTGATAATCTACTATTTTTACACATGTGTAGAATATAGAGCTTGACTTTTGGTGAAAAACCTATGTTTAATAAAACTAAAAAAACATATTAAAATTATATTATGTGGATAGCTTGTAAAAAATCAGTGAAATGGGGGGTTTTCTCGAACTAGGGGGGTTCGAGTGAACTAGGGTTCATTCAAACCCCTTCCCATAAAGTATTTTTCATTTGAATTTTGTTCGTGCATGCATTTAATGGGTTTTCTCGAGCCCTAGTTTGAGAAAACCCTTTTTTGGTTCATTCAAACCATCTAGTTCGTATGAACCCCCAAATGTAAAATTTTTCCATGGGGTCATTTTTTAGAAGTTTTCTTTCCTCATTCAAATTGTAAACCACTTTTTTGGGTTTACTCCTTGTTTGGTGAAATGGCAGTGTTGTCTCTCTCGCATTCGTGAAGGTTTTCTACAATTGTTGATTTTGGGATATTTGTTCTATCACTATGAATTATTTTGTTTTGTGGTTATGCCCATCTAATCCACTATTTTAAAAATTTTGTTGCGCTATCAGCTTATTGACTAAGGCATGTCTATGAACCTTGAGATATAATAACATGGTTATGTGTGAATAAGCCAACAATAAATTCACAATAACTTCATCAGAATCAATAACCAACCAATAATAAATGTGACCTCATGTCATGTCTATCTACAACATAGTAAGAATTTTAAAATGTTCATCAATACCTTCACTATTTATTGGTATATGAAGAATGATCTTGTTAACATGGTCATCAAGGAAAATTATTTCTTAGTTTTGAAGAGAAAATGGCCTAATGTTCTTCTTTATTTGTTTTTTGATAAAGATGTACAAGTTGGACATAGTCCCACACATCATAAATTCATCATTTTGAAAGGTGGACCATTGATACATGGGATGAGAGAATATAAAATATAGAGAATCCAAACCTTGTTGAGTGTGAATGTTTTATTTACCTATCTAAATAATGTTTCATGATTCATATGGCACTTAATTGGCATAACAAGGTGCTAAGGGTCAAATATTTAATCATGTAATTTGAGAATAAGGACCATAAGCTTGAATCAAAAAGATATTATTAGTTCTACTTATAATAATACTTTCATGATTCAATTATTGCATATTAGAATGACTCAAAGGTACATGTCTATTTATCTTATTGATTGATATGTTCCATTCTAGTTTCCTAGACCTAGCATTTAAAATTTGTCAAATTCATGGAATGGTTTATGCTATTTCATGCCAGGCATGCATACATTGTCGACCAATGTATTCAATGATGAAATCAATGTTTAAAATATTACACAGTTTAATGAATAGGTTGTCATAGATATGAATGTTGTTTACATCTAATTTTATGAATATAGATATCTGCACATAGGGAAAATTAACTAGCATGCAACAAAAGATGAAAAAACAACATAAGATGTATAACATTAACTATTTTATTGCGTTGCAACCATCACCACAAAATGGAGGCCATAAATGAAACAATATTAAAATAGTTTATGCTATTTTGTGGCAGTCATGCATACATTTTCCTCCAACATATTCAATGGTGATATCAATGGTTTTTACTGCACTTAATATACAGGTTGTTGTACATATGAATGTTGGTTGCATCTAATTTCAAAAATATACATATTTGCACATGCGGGAAATTATATGAAACACAACAAAAGAAGGAAAAACAACATAAACTGTATAACATTAACTATTTTATTATGTTGCATCCATCACCACAAAATGAAGTCCATAAATGAAACAAGATTAGTTACAACATCGACCCAAATGGAAAAACCAAGAAAACACAAAAAATTCACAGTAACAAACCCATGCAAAACCATCGCCACCAAACACAAACCAAGCAACAAGATACATTGGCCACCACTGTCACCAATGGTGAGTCTAATGTTTCTTATTGCACTTAATATAGTTTGGAAAGTTGATAGAGAAGGCTATCAAAATTAAAATGGCGGTTGGTATGAACATTAGATGTTGTATGGTTTTTGTGTGGTGGCAATGGTTGCAAATTATGAAAATAGTTCACATTGTTATTGAAAA
>VDFB02354633.1:0-22886 GCA_007258455.2 Sequoia sempervirens
TACAATGCTCAAAAACCAATGCAAAACTCACAAATTACGCTATCTCATCACTAGTTGCTGTATTGCAAGCAAGAAGCAATGCCCGAGCTAGGAGGCCTTCATTCCTCGAAGCAATCCAATACCATTCCGGCAAAGTAACAATACTGTAGACCAAAGATGCTGAAATGATGATCAAAGTCTTCCTTTTATAATTTCCTGTTGACTTCTCGAAACCCTAAACTCCTCTTCAAAGTCAAAACCCTAATCTCTTTCAAAGATGGCGTCCTTTTCCTTCAAGCTCAAAATTGACTTTTTAAATAAATTCAATGCCTTAATAAATGCGTCCACTTTAAAGATTGATTTGACTTTGGCAAATTATAAAATAATCTTTAATGAAGGCGCCACCCTCAAAAGACCACTTTTCAAAACAACATGAAGTCAATAGACTAGGCCAAGGGGTCAACGTTAAAATATAACATTAAAATGTGACTTTTAATTAAATAGCTTAACTTATCTCTCTAATTGTGCCCCGAAGCCATAAACAAGCAAGCCAACTGATCAAACTGAAGTAGGAAGTCAACCATGCCAAAACCAACTGTAAAATTGCCAGAAATAGAATTTACTAAAAATAGTAAATTCCCGAAGATGCTCAGAATGCCAAGAAGAACATACCATTGCGAAGCTCTCTGAAAACCCAGAAAGAATCCGCTATTGAAACAATTAACTCCGAGCTAGAACATCCTTCAAAATAGGAAACCCTAATTTTACCCTCCGACTAGCCTACGGGTCTCCGGAATAGGCCAACGGTCACTGAAAAGATCAGGTTTGAGACGGGGACATTCTACGAGTAAAACAAATAACACCAAAATACTAATTACTAATTAGAACCCTAGCCATAACACCTATAGACATAAAAATGTTCATATCATTGAAGTTCTGCCGCTATCCATGCTGCCAACAGCCTGAGCTGAGTACCAGTGATCATATGCTCAGTTGTAGACTGCATTTCTAGATATAAGCATGAGCTCCATTATTTGCAAAAATAGACCTACCGCTTTCTCCAGCCCAGCAGACTGAATAACATTGATAATTTCCACCCTCCTTACAGCCCTGGTTAGAATATCATTTTCCAGTAGTGGCAAGGTAGAACCGTTGGAAATCTCCAAGATGCTCCTGTGATTAGTAATCACCATGTTTTTTATTACGAACCCGAGTTAAAATCCTTCAAGGGCACGGACATTTTCCATTAGAGCTCAACCTCCTCTTGTATCGCTCTCTGTTTGCCTTTCTCATATCTAATGGGCTTCTCTTCATTTTCCAGGTTTCCTCCATTCTTCACCCCCATAAACCACCTCCTCTTGCAGATGCACCAACAGAGTTTGAATGCTCTCTCCTATCTCCTTATTGTGAACTACCAGCTGAAGTGTTTGTTTAAAATCTTGGTTCGAGTTTGAACCTTACCATCCTCTAAACCACTGGCTACCAAAATGACTTTAAAAACCTTTTTAAGTTTCCAACATTCAAGCAGTTGGTCTGTAACTTGCCCATATCCCAAAGGATCCTAGTTGCTTTGCCAGTTTCCATTATCATGACCCCACCTAAAAAAGCTGCTAGAAGCTGTGCACTCTAATATCCAATACCCCCAGACCAATAATGCAGCAACCATACACCAACAATAAGATTGAATATCCCATCTTATTTCGACTGTTATGGCATCTCCTACCATAAAATATCCCTGTTTTCATTTATTCAAATTCCTTTCTCAATGCATGCAAATGGCACTTGCCATTATGAGCAATATAGCAAAAAACCTGAACTCTTACTCATGGAGGGTGTCCATCGTTAATTAGATTAGGCAAATTAAGTCAATCAGATATATCGGTACTTTCCATAGAAGAATATTCTATTAGATTTATACCTTGATTTGCAAGAAAATCAGCTATACCATTCTTCTTTCTAAAGCAATGATTCACCTTCGCATTGTCAATTTTTTTATTCAAGATTATTTCTTCCAATATAACCCTTAGTTTCCAATTTGGACGATAAGCTTTATTCACTACATTTACCATTATTTGAGAGCCCCCTTCAAATTTTCTCTGTGACCTGCCATAAATGTCACTTTGATATCTGCTCGTAGGGCTTCCCATTCTGCTTCGTTGTTTGTCTTTAGGCTCAAATGTTTCATGCTCCCTAATTCAGATTCCCCCTACAAGTCTCTTACTATATATCCTGCACCTGCTATTCCCAGTTTACCTTTCAAAGTCCCATAAAAATTTACTCCTCTATTTGGAGCCTTAAATTTTCCTTAATCTTTCTTGAAGAATCTATTAACCCCTGAACGGGAAGTTTTTGAGCATTGTTTAATGTGGATTTTGAACAAGCGTCTTTTTCTGTCCTCTGGCTTCAAATTCTGAAGTATTCTAGTATCTTTGTTGATGCTTATAATAAAATTTTCTCAGAACAGCTTTAGAATATATTGTGAAGGATGAGAGATGGTCACCTCTATGACTCTCTCATAGATAAACATGAAAACAGGTAGACAATTTGGAAGAAAATCTTGAGTAACGGGCATGACAAAATACAGGAGGGCAATTTTTTAATTTTTGTTTAGGGAACAGGGTGACCTGTATGTGTTCCAACAGTCACTGAAGATGTTTCGCTTAAACAATTGTCTAATTTTGAGGACATGGAATGCTTGATTTATTAGGTATTTAGTAGCTTCAATTTTCTTAAATGATATTTATTGACTATCAAAACCTTTCAGATTTGTCATTGCTATGCAGTTATAACTATGGTGTCACTATTAGTGAGAAATTTTTATATGCTAACATTTGTACTGATTTTTTGTAGATCTTTGGTACACCAAAAGATCACAGGAAAGCAAAGCCCTTCTTTGATCATGTCTTTGTTTTCTCCATTGTTGACAATCACATCTGGTTTCGGAATTATCAGGTTAGTTTATACACTGCAAGGTAATTTTAGGGTTGTATCATAGCCTTTTGAGGTATTTAATAATGATATTTGCAATATGCTAAAACTTCTTTTCTTGTACAGAAATGCTTGATTTGTATTTGGTAACTTTCGAGCAGGTATGATTGTGTAAACCGTTACAGGTAGAACAATAATGGCTAAGATATTTGGAGAGTAATGGTGGACTGGAAACCTTTAGAGTAATGGTAGATTGAAAAAGTGGTTGGACCATTCTTCATATTGATAGAAAAATTAAATGTAATTTTTTTTATATGGAGAAAACATTACTTGCATGGGTGGTATATTAGATGCCTACGCACTAGTGTTGTGGTTATGGGAATTGTTGCTTTGGCTTCTGCTGCAGATGAGGTGTAGTCATGATCTTAAGTTAGCTCAAAGTCTTGAAGGGTTACATTTAATCAGCCTATTTCTATAGCAGTCCAATGCCAATACCTCTGGATTTGGGTTTAGGTTGAAACTATCACAATAGCTTTCTGGAGTACTGTGCTATGCTCTTGCCCACTTAGTGCATGACTAGTAACTCCTACCAGCAAGACATTGGCATTTGTTTGCCATAGGTATACATGCCTGCAAGCAGTCCCCTGCAAATGCCTGGTAGTGCACAAGATGATTGGTTGTAGAAGTGGCTCCGTCAATTGGCCATCTTGAGCATGATTACCAGAGTTGGAGCATAATATGCTCCAAACCAATGCAGCATTGGAGAATATCTCTGAACATGCTTTATTTGTTGTCTAGTACCTGTCTTACTTCTCCTTTTATACAAAGAGTGTTTTATAGTGAATATAGTCTTACCATAGACAGGAAGGCAGACAGGATGTAAACCTATACTAAATGCACATAAAAAACATAGAAATACTACAGCAGTAATAAAACAAACCAATAAATATCTAGAAATACTACAGCAATTATTTTTTTTGTACTTTTTTAGTATTTCTTCAAAACAGTACATAAGCAGATTGCGATTCATCAAACTAATACAGCACACTAAACACACCCACATGCAGAACTGGACACTACTGGTATCCCAGATGTTAGTCTGAATGCTGGTCTGCTTAAGGTTTTCTGTCCTCAAGAAGCCTGATCTCTATAAACACAACATCCAGCCCAGGACAAGAATAGATTTTTGTTTTGTTAGATTTCAAATGTCATTTAATTTTCTTCCTAGCACTGCCTACAAACACTATGCTTCCTCAATCATAGGCAATCCAGTCCTCAATTGATGGCACTGTGATTAAAAAGTTCCTTCTTCAATCAATGGCAATTAACTGATAAATCCCTCTGTATTTAAAGGACTCTTAACTGACTTATCCACCTTATTTCAGGATTTAACTGTCCCTAACTATTCCTATGCTGACAGTTCGTCCATTCAATGCTACTCCTACTCTGCCATGTCAAAAAGGGGATGTTACAAATCATCCCTTTCCAAAATTGCTTGCCCACAAGTAGTGCAGTGTTGGACATCCAAGTATCTCTGGTCTTTCCCAAGTACATTCTCTTCAGGTAATTTCGTCTGACGGCCCAGGATCTTGAATCATTATACAAGAGCAAAATATTTTGAAACTTGAGAAAAAGGAGCTCTGCACCATCTTCCACAAATTAGACCGTTTACCATACCAATCAAATGTTGCAAGCTCAGTCCAATTGCCATTGACAGTTGAGGCTTAAAAAATTATGCTGCTTTCTTAACTATAATAAAAAGGTGAGGCTAACATCTTTAAGATATCTTGATGCATGGCTGCACTCTTGACACATGAGATAGTGAACCCTGAGAAGTCCTCAACAAACTGCTTAGGTTCATACTCAACAATATACTCATTGTTGCTGTTCTGAATCAGCAACTTCATACCCAAACTCATAAGATAACGACCGCATCTTTTCAAGGCTTGAATTCTTGACAGATTTGACAGATTTTTCTTGGACGCTGCTAGATACAACTGGAATATTTGTTTCAAATATTGAATCTTTGTATTCAACATGCAATGCTGTTTTCTGATTGTGTTGATTGAGAAAAACACTTTCTTGGTGTGAGAATTTGTTGCTACTACCATCAAAAGTAGGAGCATTCAATTTGTTCACCCTTCTGCTTCAACTCCTTTTTGTTGTCTTTTTGGCTACTATTTTGGCCTTTCCAGTTTTGAGGCTTCTTGCCAAGTATCTCCAAGTAATTAACAAAAGATATCATAGCTTTGAATCTTCTACTTCTTCGTTACTGCTTAAAGGTTGTGTCCATCTCCTCTGCAGTGGGTATCTCAAGTTCAGTTTCATCATCTTTTTGCAGGAACATGAGTTTAGGCTTTGGAATAGGACTAATTAGTGGTCAGTTATTTGTAGTTGAGCTTCCTTTGCATTGTGATGTTCTAGCTAGTTTTGGATTTTGTATTTATTAATTGCACATAAAACAAACCTGGTAAACAAGCTGCAGAATGCAATACCAATCACTATGAATTTCTAAACAGTAAAATCTATGAACTATGAACTATGAACTATGAACCAGAATGCAATACCAACCACTGTTAAATATTTGATGGCATTTAAAATCTAACTCCTAAATAGTAAAATGCCATGGTAAACAAGCTGCAGAATGCAATACCAACCACTATGACCAACCAACATAGTGGCTACATCTAGAACCTCAACTTAACAATATATTCTAAGACTACTATAGTCTGAGCTTTGCAAACCAAATATCTCATGACAATTAGGTTGCGTTGACTCGTGTCCAAGTAAAAAATGTTTTAAAACTTGTTGTTTTTGCATGTGGATCTGCAAAGTCATGAAGTGTCTATTTAATTCTTCTATCAGCACTCAGTCACATGAAATGTGTTTAAACTGATTGTTTCTACAATGATGTAAGATTAACAGAAATATGTTAGGTTGTCAAGCTGATAATTTTCTTTATGCATAAGCAAAGGAGTAGTAAACTTGTTGACAAATAGTTCTGTTTTCTATTTCATTAAAACTAGGTCAAAGCTTTTTACCAAAAGTTGCTTGTTCTTGTAACTTTCATGTCTACCGTGTTACCACATTTATGCTCTGTTGAACATGCAGATATCTGTTCCACATCAGGGCACTGAGAAAATTGAGCGAGGTGGTTTGGATAAAATGACTCTTATAGAGGTATGAGAATTCATCATTCTTATAAAGGTTTTACTTCTTTTGCCAAATTTTATTATTGTTTCATTGCTATCAATTACTTGAGAAGTGGAAAGACTATTTTCTGATGTTCATGGATTTGATGAGTCCTAATTTTGTTGCATCTAACTAATTGTCTTCCATTTTCAGGTTGGCCCTCGATTTTGCTTGAATCCAATCAAAATTTTTAGTAATAGCTTTACTGGTCAGACATTATATGAAAATCCTTTCTACGTATCTCCAAACCAGGTAATTTGATCTTTTTTCATATATTTTGTCATTTTATTGTTGCCACAATTATTTCATATATCTATATTTATATATTTTTGACTGGTAAATTCTCCTTACAGATTATCTGTAAGCTTAGATGCCATGACTAAGGGATATTTCCTATCAAATTCGCAGTACTTTCTCCTTACATTTTCTTTTTATGCAAACATGTAGCTAAGTACGATTTGCTTGGATTATAGAAGAAACATACAAAGACGCAAAACATTTGTAGCCAAAAATTGCACTCATGAACCTACATGGCAAGATGCTAGAGCTTTACACTTATCCAACGTGTTCAATTGGGATTTTCTTGAGATCTTTATCTGATAATACTTTGAGAATAAACTGGATCAGATTTTCTGACAATAATTTTTTCTTCTGATAATTATATATTCTTTTTAAGCTTTTCCAGTACATTTAACTTGAATATGTCCATAAGAATGTAGAAGATATATGTTCTAAAGATTATTTACAAGGTTTGTATTTTGTAGTCTCTTCTTTGTTTTTATTAGATCAAACTTGCTTGTTAGTTATTAGCGAGTGGATTATGCTTCCACATTTAAAACATCCACATTTAGCTGAGAAGCCAGCCAGCTCATTCACTCTTTCTCTCTTATATACACACATACACACTTGCATTTGTTGATTGCAAACTCCTTTGCCGCATCCATCATTCTGCAACAACATAGATTCTACTTGAACTTGTGGGGCACACACTGGAAGGTTTTGATTCTTGGATCATTTAGTTGTGATAGGTGCCCCATGCATGTTCTCTGTTTGTCTGTGTTTCTTGCACTTGGGGAAGATTATAAAACTAATTCAACATTTTGCATTATGGTTGCTACATTGAGTACCCGTATCTGTTAGTTTTTTCAATTCTGTCATTTGTTTGTTCCAATCAAATAAAATGGTGCATAAAACAAATTGATGAGTGATTTTAGATCTTCCTGTTAAAAACTTGAAATAGTTTAATGCATCATATTCATCCCCGATATGCAATACACACATTGTATCATAACAATTATACTCTCCTTTTGAGTATAATGCATTATCAACTATAAATCTGAGCTGCCCTGGAACAACAGTTTATCGTTATTTAATTATCCATTATGATCTATATCGCTATTCCATTCTAACAATCTCTATTATTGTGCATCAAGGAAGTAAACAAACAAACTTCAAAATTAACTTAACCTAATTTATTGCAGCTGATTGCTCAAATATTGCCCCCTCTTGTTGTTCTTTTGGATTTAGATTCTCTGACAAGTATAGCTTAACAAATGAGTTACATAACTATATTACCAAATGTCACAACCTGCATTGGTAGCCCTAGGAATGGCTAGCTGGTATAAGGTTAAGATCAGAAAGAGGCATGGATTTGGAAAACATTTTTGTGCAATCCAAGTAATAAAGATAAGTAAACTGTATTTTCGTTTGGATGCATCTTAGCATGGATTTTTAATTTGAGCTGGTGGCATTCAAGGCTTAAATGGAAGCCCACAATTACTAGCAGGTCAAGTGGGAAACTTGTCTGCTGCCTGCAATGGAACAATACATGTTTTTTAGATTGGTTTCAGTTGTAGCATTGGATAAAGTTCTTGTCTGATGAACACATTGCTTTCTTTCTCAGATTCGTGCAGCAGAAAAACGTAAAAAGGCTGGCAAATATGCAACAAAAATTAAAGCAAAGCAGAGGAGGAAAGTACATGAACTTGAGAACAAGTTGGAACCTGATGAATTCGCAGATATGTGGAATGACTAACTGATGAATATGATGGTGTCCTGAATTTCAGTCAGGAAATACAATATTATTACGTTGATTTTATTTTATTGTTGAGTTTTGACAAAGAACATGGATGATCAACCTGGGTGTTCCTGAAACAAGTTCTTGTTTCAAATGAAATCCATAGTTCTCTTTGTAAAGTCCTATGGCTATTATGCAATGAAAGGCATGCCTCAGCCATCAAGGTATAGCTGCTTTATTTTCTACATTTTGTATTTTTCCCAGAAGGAAGATTTATTTTTTGATTGCCCTTAAAGGTCGTTAATGTTCTCATCTTTATGATCTATTTTGGCCTTTAATTTGGGTATATAGCTTTTAATGGAGATTGTACAATTAGTAAACATACATCTGTAACGTGGATAGCTTTTAGCCGCATTGCAACCACTCAGAGATTGTACAATGAGTTAAACCTATTAATATACATATACATATGTAATACTGGGGGAATTTTAAATTTTTTAAGTTTCATAAAATTTTGCATGTTGCTTGTTAATATTCAAGCTGGATTGGTCAGTCATATCATTTTGTACACATTACAAGTAGTGATGAATTCCCATCCCATCTTGAACATATCAAGCATTGAGGTTAACCAGAAAACTTTGATGAAATACTGAGTTTATTCACCGGTGATTGCATGTGTTGGCCAACACAAAATTGCTTAAAATTGAACAATCATTTTTGTACACTGTTATTCCAATGTCTGAAACAATGCTGTAAGTTCCGTTGCTATGGTGAAGCGAGAAGTGCTTATCATACCATTTTCTTCTTTGAGAAAATATATTATCTGTATATCTGTGAGGTCAGGTTTAATGCTGCGCCTTTAAATTGTTCTTTCAACCAAGGTTACCAAAACTTGTCTTCATTGCTCGCATTCATATTTTGGGGCATACTGACAAAGAATGGATCAAGTTCAATGACTGCTTTGACATACACTTGAATTTTTAAACACATTCTTTCTTATTAAGAACATAATTACAAGGTACTTAAGTTGTAGCTGAAAAGGAGAGTACTGAAATTGACAGGGATTCGTCATATTTTAAAATTGATAAAAATTAAAAAATGAAACTAACAATTTCAATCTACTGCACAATTCTTTATAATTCCAGGTTCGGTATCTGAACTAATCATGTAAAAACATTGCATACAAAATCCCAAAAATTTAACTTACATATATTTTGATCCAAACATTTGGTGCATCATATGCCTCAGAGTATTAGTTTTGCAAATCTAAATCTATTTTGACATATGCTGTCTATCCATTTATATTGTGCTGAAGGAATGAGTGGATTAATTTCTTCATTTCTTTAATTCACAAAGCATTTCAATGAAAAGCTTTGCTTATCAATAATCCTAGATTGTCTTAGTGACAGATGGTTTTACTATGTAATCCTTTAAGAAAGGCATAGTTTGGTCAATTCATTTATTTTATTTTTATTAGATGCATGAGTTTACTATGAGAATTATGGGCAAAAGAATATTTCATGTAAATATTGAAACATACGTTTGCTAAGGACGTTGAATAGGACAATAAACTTCTGTTCTTTGGTGTTCTCCAGCGAAAACTAGATGGCATCTGATCTTGTCAGGGGTACCGAACGGCTACAATTAAGCCCCAAAAGTAGTAGTTTTAACAACCCTTCTAGCGAGAGCTTTTTGTATGTGATGTGATGTCCCGGCTCTAATTAGGTTACCGGTTAGGTGTGTTTAGCCTGTTCTTAGACCCTTGTGGGAAGCTGGTTTGGTTAGAGGGTTGGTGGTATTTTTGGAGGAGTTGGTGGTTCTCATGTTCAAAGTTAGGTGATTAGCTCATTCACGGGGCCTTGGTAGTTGAGGTTGGCTTGACTTACGGCGGCACATAAATATATGGAGTTTGAGGAAGTTATGAATATTTAAGTGATTTAAAGTTATTAATTAGCAAAACTTTATTATAAAGTCAATTTGACTTTATACTTTTTACATCACTTAAATATTTCATGGAAAGTGATTTAAAATTAAATCACTTAATTCTCAAAGTGGGCGCCCAAAATATTTAAGTCAAAAACTATTGAAAGTGACTTAAATATAATTTAAAAGATTTAAATGATGAAAAGTGGCGTCATCTTCTTGAAATGCGTGCCCCTTGAGAATATAAACATTTTTTAGCAAATCAAACTCTATTCTTGATTATTTTGACTTTGCCTTTGGTTTTCTTCTGTGCTTTCCTCTGTGATCAGGGTTTGAGCAAATCTTCCATTGGAGAACGAGATCTCTTCACTATTGAGCATTTTTGAGACTGTGAGAGACCAGTCAAATTAGTGCAACTGTGAGGGCTTCATTCAAAGGTTCTACATGCTACAATCAAAGTCTTATTATTCAGTTTTACTTGCTTGTAATAAGGAAGGGGGTTTCTTCACCTAAGACGTCATCTTCAGCAAATCTGCAGCTTTCAGCTTTGTTCCTTTAGTTTCTTCCTTTGGCCGTACCATTTGCCTTGGGATTTGTGCCTTCCTGGAGGTTTGGCGTGTGAAGCTTGTCGCTAAAACGCCTTCTTTTTTGTTCATGTTTGTGCTTCATTCTTGGCAGCTACTCCTATTAGCCCTTTGTATCCTATTTCAAAGTGGGAGAAGTCATTTCTGGAGGCCAGGCGTCCATATTTGCCAGTTTTCACCATTCTTGGCTAGCAAGTTGACTTATTTTCTTAATAAAATAATTTGGAAGTTTTTTGGGTTATGTTTATCATTTGTGATCTATTTGTTTTAGTTAAATAAATACCTCTTACACTTCATTATGTAGAAAATAGCTCAGATTTACATTTTATGAGTATTTTATATGATGCGCCCCTTCTCTTCTGTCTATAAACTTTCTCTAAAAAAACTAAAAAAACACAAATAAGATAAGAAAATACAGGGGTTTGAGTTGTTAGCCAACAGGGTTCATCACATGTGATGAGACATCTTGATCAGAAGTCAGTCCTTGCCTAGGGTTTTAAAATGAACGAGTATAGCTATTAACACATTGTAGAGCGCTCAGACAAGCCAAAAACAATCAAATGGGTTTGCTTCAAAACTGTTGTGTTTATCGAACTAATTCCTAAACTATGCATTCAATTGTTGAGCTATATAGTTGAGAGCTGTATTATTTATGGTACTTATTTTCTAATTCCATCTATGCTTTCAATTGTTAAGCTATATAGTTGATAGTTATATTGTTTATGAGGAAGCTATTATCTCAAATATTGTAAGGAGAAAGATGGAAATGAAGTTATATTAGATGTGATTGAAAAAGGTTCTTAGGATTAAAATTTTGTTATGTATTCGGAAATCTTCTAAATGGCTTCAGGAGGTCCTTTTTATGGAGACTGTAGTATAATCGATCCAACTGAGATATAGGAGCATTTAGATGAAATTTGCATGACTGAATCTAGAAAATAGTTAAATCTTTTTTTTCTTTGGTATTTTTCTACACTTTATAATTTGTATTTTTTAAGGCTTTTGGAACAAAATTGGGCCTTGAGATTTTTTCAGGTTGCTTAGGAGGAGAGGAGGCTACCTAACAACTCAATTCAAACTACATTTCATGGTGATCTTTCCAATGCATCCAAATAGTTTAGTTTTCACCCAATAGGCTAAGAGTTATGATCCCACCAAGTTAGGGTACCAAAATTAAATAATTCCTTATTTTTTCTTTTAATTTTATTTCTAATCTGTCTTCATCTGGGTATATATTTCAACTTTCAAGGACTTAGGTGTAGCGACTCTTTGCTTTCTTTATTAGTTTTCACAAGTTTTTCATTTTTACTTGCAAAATATGTAAATTGGTTGATTTGAACCAATGAAGTAGGTAGAAGGGATGCATATTTTCCAAAGTCTGGTGAATTGTACGAGCTTTCAATTTTGAATGAAAAGCTATTTAATGTTGCTCTAACGGTTTTCACCTCATATTTGTTTGTCAATTATTGATTACAATACAAATAATGCTCCACTAGTTATTGTCCTCCAAATTGACTACTAAATTTGGATAATTGATATTAGAGCAAGTTCACTCTTGTAAAGGGTGCAACTTGTTTTTCCTTAGGGAAGTTTTATTGAGGAGAATTATGTGTAAAATATTTTGTGAATACATTGTTGTAATTCATGACAACTATATAGGAGAGGTTTTATGTAGTGAGATCATTGCTTGCAAGGTGAACTGAGTTTGTAAAAATCAAATTCTTGTATATTTGTAATTGACAAACTTAATGTAAATATTCTCATAAGATTTGTGGGTTTTTAACCATTATGGTTTTTCTCACCATAATTTATATGTATTATATTATGAGTTTCTTATATTTTCTTTTGCAAGTTATTCATGTATTGTATTATATCAATTCTTGCATAAATTAAATTATCAAACCTATCTATATTTGGCTTCCTTACCATGCCTCCTTTAGGCTGGGCTAATTTTTCTTAAAAAAGTAATGAAAGTATAATTAGCGAGAAAAAGAAAAAACATTATTGGATATTTTATAAGTAACCTTTATTTAAACAGGGTATTAATAAAAATAAAAATGCATATTTTCTATTCTTACATCTTACAAATAAATATGAAAATATGAAAAATTATATAATGGGTTTCTTAGAAAATCCTTAAATGAAAATCTTATAAAGTTAAAATTAATCACAAAATTTTGCAACAAATGGGAATATGTATTACATTCAAATCTCATTTGTTACAATATGATTGGCACGAGAAGGATCCAAATTTGTCAGATTTTGTGATTGTATTGTCTCTAAAAGTGGAGGAATACAAGGCTTTAACAAAGCCACCTTGAAAATAGGATGAAGGCTTAAGTATTGTGGAAGATCGAGGATGAAGGCATTCTTTCCAATAGCACACAAAATGTTGTAAGTACCATAACACAATGGCTTGATCTTGTACCTTTCTTTTTGAAGATGTGTTGTACCGAAAATAAATTTTTGCTTCAATAAGGCATTTTGATCAAAATGGTCTAAATCATGTAAAATTGTTCTCAAAAGTCCGTTTTAGGTCAAACAAAACATAGGCTTTTTGTGGGTTTACATCAAGGAAGATACTTGCAAATTTCTGAAACTTTGAAAATTAGGGTTTCATACCCCTAATTTTAGGAAAACCCCTAAAAATAGGACCTTTCCAGAATTAGTTGAAAATGATTTTGATAGGATAAATTGACTTCACGATCACACTGGTCAAGTCAAAATCACCAAAAAGTTTGTTTTACTCTGGTGGGTCTATTTTCATTTTTTTAGGAATTAAGATAGGACCTCTGCAGATATTAATGGCAGAATGGTCAGTACCAGGTGTTGAAATCCAAGCCTCAAAAGCTTCAAGGAAGAATCCATGGCGGAAAATGTTCAAAAAGATGCTTCTCGAAAAAGGGGATTTTCAAAGGTCGAAAATGCTGAAAATTTTCTAAGTCCGGAAGATGCATGCCTTGCTACTAGAAAGTTGCTACGTAGTCAATGCCTTGGTGAATTTTTCAAGCACCCGTACATGCAGCATGGTGAAAGCAATTACTACGGTGAACGCGTTTGCGCCATTGACAACGACGATCAAGTCAGTCGAGCTACAACGGTAAATGCAAAGCATGAAGAGGTGAAGATCTTAAAGGAAATGATGAAGCTGCAGTCAAAAGAGCCCTTGCTGACCAGGGGCGCCCATGAGTTCAAGAGGTCAAAGGCAGTCATCAAGTCTTGCCAAGACAATCATCTCCTTCGTAATTCTGTTGGCTTTCCAACGCATCATCAAGCAGGTTCACCTAATTCATTGATCACCAACAATGAAGGTGAAGACAAAAGATGTTGAAAGCAAATAGCATCAAAGATAGTAGTCAAAACACGAAAAAACTGCCCTTTTAGCTTAGGGGCACCCAAGAATGAGACTATCTAGATGCTAGTTTTTGAGTAAGCTTATCTCCAAGTGATCTACCTGACATCAGCTCAGCTTTGCAATGAACCTGTTCGCCAGTCTACGAGACACATCAAACGATGACAACTATTGATCATTCGAGCGCGTAAAACGAAGGGTAAACTAATGGACATCAAGGCAAAAGAGCCCCTATTGGCCAGGGGCACCCTTCATTTTGAGTCATTTGTTGAACTTTTCAACAACTGCTTTCTTCAAGACATCTACTCAGCATCCTTTCAGCTTCGCGATCAATCAGTTGCATGCTCACATGACCTGTCAAGCATTCACAAATGAAGATCAAATAGAAAACACCAGATGCAAAGGCGAGATGAAAGACATACAAAATTGGCTAAGTGTTAAGGAAATTACACCTTCCTAGAAATAGGCGCCCAACTTTTTGGGCAGTCAAATGCAGTCTTCAAGCTCCATGATCTCCACGATGTCCTTCGTTTTGATCAATCTCAACAATGACACCATTAGCAAGATCAATAGATAAATCAAACATTTGATGACGAGAATCAAACTGGGGCTGCTCGTGAAAGGTTGCAAGTCAAAATTTCAAGTACAAAAGGTCAAAGGCGCCCCTGCAAGCCAAGGGCACCCATACTTTTAAGACCCCTAAATCAACTTTCACAACTTACAAAACCAATCATCCTTTCCGGGACTGAACTGGTTATCCATCCCATGTTTTAGCACGATCACTAGGATCATCAGTCATCTGTGATCTTAGATTAGAGCACTGAGGGTCAAATTGGAGGAATTGAAGAACACCCAAGAAATTGACTAAGTCTGGTGAAAAATGCACCTTCTTGGGAAAAGGCGCCCAAGAATCAGTGGCACTAGACTCAAGTTTTGAGCTTTGTAGCTCCCAAGCACACTTCATTAGAGTTGTTTCATCTTAGCAATGGATCTATGAACAACACCTCAAGATCAACCAATCAACCAAAATCAGGGATCAAATGGAGGCATTTCATCACAAAAAAAGGAATGAAAAATGTTCAACTCCTCAACTTGGACACCTAATGTCAAAGTAGGAACAGTTGACTGAAGGTAGGATATTTTGAAGGCTTTTCATGTCTAAAGCGTCCCCAAATTGGTGGAATTTGCTCTAGTGAACTCTTGATTAGGTAGATTGAATCCTCAAACAACATGTTGGCGCCTAATTGATGCTTGCAACTCCAAATCAATATGTATCAAGCTTAGGCGTCATTATTCATTGTTTCTCTTTGCAAGTTGAAGCTCAAGAATAAGCATTTTTCCTCTCCAACGTCTTTTTGAAGATCTGGCAGAGGGTTTTTCATCATTCTTCATATTTTCATGAATCAATTGCATAGAGGGACAATTTATCAGAGGTTGCATCTTCAGGCATGATTTTCTTGAAGATCCAAAGAGGCAGTTTATAACTTCCAAACTTCTTCTTGTCTTTTTCCTCTATTCTTGTCTTAGATCTTCTTGCATGTCCAAGAAAACAACATATATTCACAGATCCGACCTTTTGGGTATGATTGGCATAACTTTTTCAACAAAACCCACGTGTTAGATTTTTCTAGAAAAAGTAGCCCTACTGCCCTATTTTTTAGGGTTTCTGGAAAAAGTCACAATTTTAAAAAATAGACAAACTGGATTTGTGCAGCTTTGAAGTGCCTACAATACCCATGTGTTAATTTTTTTTTCAGGAAAAATAGTGCTTCACTACTTCGAAAGCTTTTTCCTTGAGAAATTCTTGCATGCACAAGTAAAAGTGACTTTTTGAAATTTCTGACGTTTTGGCTCCATTTAGAAAATCATTCCCAAGAAAACCCACATCTCAGAAAATTTCATAAAAAGTACTTCTCGACAAGGCTATTTTTAGTAGTTGTAGAAAAAGTTGTCTGAACGGTATCATGGGCATAGTCAATCTTCAAGGTTTTTAGAATGCAGTTCTCCCAAGTCGAATACAAGACCAAGATGGTCTTATTCCATGACTTCCTGAAAATGGCTGACACCGATTTGCATCGGGCACACCCAAAAGGTCGATTTGGAAAAATTGACAAGCATAAACACTCAAGTCCGCAGGTTCCATATGGTTTCACCTCATATATCTGATAGCCTTCCAAGGCCAGTTTAGAGGATTGATATTGTTGGAATTCTGCGTGTGCAACAAGTTTGAGTGCATTTCTCACAACTAGAGTGTCCGTAGTCAAACTCAACAATTTCATCATACAACACTCTTTCATTGTGAAGAATCAAGAAAAGCGTTAGAAGCACAAAGCTGCAGGGTAAACAAAGGACACCACTCCAGTTACAGAGCCACCAAAGTTACCAATCAATTCCTTTCAAGTATCAAACGTGAAGGTGGTGACTACTTGAGTCTTGGTGACATGCAAACATAGTTCCATGATCTCATCTGTAGCAGTTTCTGTGGTGATCCTATTGACTGCAGGTTAAGTCCAATCGCAGCCATGTCAACAAAGCTAGATGACGCAATTGCCAAGACTATTCAATACCAGGCACAAATTGTGGTGGTTAAGAGATGCTGAGGTGACACATCATCATGCGAAGCATTAATTGTCCAGAGGCAAAAGAAGTCAACGAATAGTTAGAGGAATTGTTGACTAGAGGTGATGAGGTGTAAAACACCCAGTTAGGACGTCCTACCCATCTAAAATAACATTTATGACAAATAGGAGTTAACTTGATGCCTCTTTCCAAGTTGACTCACTATCCCACTGATCATGCATGTCTATCTCCACTAATTATGGATGTCTATTTTGGAGGCACTGTTGTATTTGGAGTTCTCTTTTAGTGTAGTTTTAGTTAACTAAAATAGATTTCCAGTTAACTATTAGGTTACCTACTTTTAGACATTTGCAGATTGGAAAGAACTCATTGTTAACTCAAGGAGATTTTAGGGTTGCTTACTCCTTTGAGCTTTTATAAATAAGATCTTTTGCTCATTATTTTGTAACTTTACTTCACGACAACAAAATACTGAGCTAAAAACCCTTCGACTTTATTCGCTTAGTATATGTTCTTAAATCATATTTGTTATAGTTAAACGCCAAGTACAACTTGCGTTCTTTATTCAGATTGGTGTGTTCAATCCATGTTCATGTATTCTTGGTTGATCGCTTCATGTGTGATTGTCTATTTGACACAAGTTTATGTCCCAAAGTGTAATCTTTGATTGAAGTTAGGATAATAAATTAGGAGAGCCTTGGGCCTTTGATCTAAAAGTCTCAAGATTTATCATTGTACGTTGTTCTTAATAATCTTCCTTTCGATCTACACCACGGAAAGAGCATTGTCTCTCCTTGGGAATTTAGAGTGTAGGATTATCGTTATTTGTTGTTTCTAGTAGTCTACCTTTCAGCCACCACCTCGGAAAGGACTTGGTGCCTCCTTGGGAATCCTGAGATCTAGCCTACCATTTGAAGATCAGTTGTGTGGATTCTATTTCGGTGTAAATATGGAAGTTCAGAGCCTTTAGATACATTTTGAGAGATAGTTCGTTTAAGTAATCGAACCATTCCATTCCCACTCCTATGCCTCTCTTGCTCTATTTATCTTAAGGAGATAGGATAGATTAAAAGTTAGCTTAGTTGTAGTTAAGATCTGCAAAAACCAGAGAAAACCTTAACTGCAACGCATTGTGCTTTATGCACCCTTGTGCCCTACCTTTGAGTAAAAACATAGGAACATTAGTTTACTTTACTTTTTATGCAAACATCAACAAAAAGAGGGAGCTTCCCCTCCTAATTTGAAGAGCAGTTACTACACACTATACATAGTTGTCACTTTCCAATAAGCACTCGAGAGGTGCTAATTGAAATGCCAACAAGATGCAACTAAATTTTCTCAACAACTTGAAAGGTGTGTAGTGCATAGTGGGTGTTATGGCACCATTTGTACTTGTGGTGTTGGAGCAAAAAGATCTATTAGAATTGTTGATGAATTCCCTAAATTTGTTGGATGAAACATTACAATTTATCCACTTTCTATTCTTATATGTGGGTCTTGGATGCTAATGGTGTGTAGTAGATGTAAAAGGGCACCATTAAATGTAACTCAAGGCATATTTGGACATAACTATGCCCTGTAGACCTATGAAGAGCTTATAATAGGCATGCTAAATGTATTCAAGGTATTATCCCAAGTGTATGAGTGAGTACCTACAATGTTGTGGATATATAGGAGGTGAACCAACATGTGAGTAACCACCTTTTTGATTTTTGGTCTATCTATGAACATTTATAGAGTGGTCCAATTATGTGTCCAAAATGGTTTGGAGAAGTTACCAAAAAAGTGTTGTAAAATCATGGATTGTGATAAAAAAATAATGGACATTGGAAGCCAAAAAAGAATCTATACATGCTTCAACAAGACATGTACAATGTTTGGTACGAAGATGGTCTATATATAAGCAATCATGACAATTATTTTGGAGAACCTATCAACCATGACAAACACAAAGTCAATTATGCCCTTGGTGGTTGGGAGGCCTTTGAGTAAATCAAGACTTATTGACTTCTATTGAAACATGGTTGAAACAAAGAAAAAAAAACTCTAGGTTTAATGTCTAAAACCTAGGATTCAAATTTGTGTGTGGGATGTATTTTTCTAGTGTTTCATTAAGATGGAGATCACCAAGGTGATTATATTGACTTTCAACCATGAAGGTGAGCCAATTAGACCTAGTTTTGCATCTTTTTGAGTCTTGGAATGGATTGTAATTGATATGCTTTGATTAACCTAATTAGACTATGTGCCCTAATATGAAAAATGCAAGCTTATGACAATTAACAAATTACAACAGAGATTTGTAGGCAGATCTAGGAAGGGCAAAGTGTTGTGTACGTATCATATAAATTTCAATTCAGTCACTATAGGAGGACATAGTCGCCCAAGGGCGTCTCTGTCCTTGTAGGGGTGTCTTGTTTTGTTTTTGCAGTCCTTTGATGTCAAATCTGAGACTCTCGTTTCCACTTACAAACTTGTTAGATCACTGTTGAATAATTCTGTAGGTGAGTTTTTGTGAGTTGACAAGGTGTAGGGCTTTGAATGTAATAATGAATAAATGATCTTCAAGTTTCCTTCAATCCTCTCCAAACCTGAAATTTGCACATTCAAAGAGAGAAGAAATGTTGCGTCATTTAGGGGCTTTCCTTAGATGAACCCCGTGTTAGTGTTTCCACTTCCACAATGGCAATGCCAATGATAGGAAAGATAAATGATAGAAATAAATGATGAATCAACAAAGTGCTGCAACTCA
This sequence comes from Sequoia sempervirens, assembly GCA_007258455.2. Classification (NCBI taxonomy): domain Eukaryota; kingdom Viridiplantae; phylum Streptophyta; class Pinopsida; order Cupressales; family Cupressaceae; genus Sequoia; species Sequoia sempervirens. The sequence goes on from VDFB02354633.1 coordinate 19,308, forward strand.
CCACCCTTCAATGGCTTCCTTGAAGGACTGAAGTCATTCTCATCACTTGAAGGTCTTGGATCTTGTTTGTTTGATTGCTTGAATTGTTTGGAGTCCTACAACAAGGGTTAGCCTTCACAAACAATAATAATATAGACATACATAAACTCACAAAGGATTTGACATGATGCTTGAATCTTGAATTGCTGAAATAAATCACTGAAATGCTGCTCTTGACTATAATATTTTCTCAAAAAAATTTGTTAGATTTGAAATGATGCAATAACTAGGTATTTTTAGGCATTTATTCAATTTCTCACAAATTAGATCCCTATAGCTGACATTTGCAACTTGAATTTCAAATGTTAAAATGTCAACATTAACATATTTGAATTTTGATCCTAACAAAATAGGGGGGATAGAGCCACCCATGGGCTCCCCAATCTTGGCCCTATTTTCTAGGGATTAAGGTGTCAGGGACAAAACATTAAATAAATTCATTTGTTCTATCCTTGCAATTTCTTGAAAAACAATAAAAATAGGGTTTAGAATGCATAATTTAGGAAATTAGGGGGTCAATTAGGCTCAATAATTTAGGGGGAGAAAAACATAGTGTGAATTGTCAAGGGTGACAATTTACATCACTACATTTAGCCCCCATTTGAGTGAGAGTATGAACTTACACTCAGACTCACTAAAGTAGAAAAATCATGGAAAGAGGGGTTCAATTGTCCAAATGTTGAAGAGATAGGATGACAAAGGATCAAGGGGGAGCACACAAGCCCCCAGGATCTAAGATCCCATGGAAAACCAACATAAGCACAAAGGAAGACACATGCATGAGATACAACAAGACAACATAGATAAACATACATGTTGGAAACCATGAAGCATACACAAAAAAACACATGATATAACATATAAACGATAACATAATGAACATAAAAACAATGCAAACATAATGAAAACACAAAGAAGACACACAAAAGAGACACCACAAGACACAAGGTTAGTACTAAATGGATTCGAGTTGATAAGGAAAAGAGACCCCAATCTTAAATTATCTCAAATACCAAATGTCATCCATCAAATAAATGAATGCTCCCATGAGGACCAACAAGTTGTGCTATGCCAAATCACTCATGAGACACATGGATATACTAGCTAGCAAGCTATGTTATGCTAGGTGTCTATGTAATATGATGGGTTCCACAAGGCTAGCAAGTTGCGTTATACTAGACACTCATGAAACACATAGCTCTACTAGCAAGCAAGTTGTGTTATGCTCGATGGAAATGTTAAGGCGTTCAAGACTCACACAATAGTAAAGTCTGATATTTGCTAGGTGAATCACAAAAAAAAGGCACCATGGGCTAGTGAAGTCTGATATTCACTAGGTGAGTCCCCAAGACAAGGTAGCAAAATGAGAAACACACCAGGTCTAGAGAAGTCTGCTATTCACTAGGTGTGCACCCATTGACAACCATACCAAGAGTTATACTCCTTGATAAAAAATTATCAAGATGCTATACCAATGCATCACTAAGTTCAATGCTTGTGAACAAAGTGAAGCAAAAATTCCAAACTCACCTAAGGAGGTGCACAAACTTGCCTAAGGAGGTGCATAAATGATGACAAGATAAGGCCAAAACCTCAAGGGGTGTTATAACAACACTAACACAAAAGGTGATTTATAAAAACAACAAAGGGGCTTTGCTTAATATATGAAAGGTCACACCTTAGGGATCATCACACATGACATCACCACCAAGAGAGGACAAGTCATGGAATAAAAGACTCACACCTTAGGGAATACTAAAAATAACATTACCACCAAGGGGAACATCATATGCCAAGAAAGGTCACACTCTTAGGGGATATCAAGCCTAATATCACTACTAAAGATACACTAACATAGATCGAGAAGGCCATACTTTCATTTCCAAAGTCATACTTCCTAGGATATGTATGCTATCATCACTAAAAAGGGACCACTTCATATGCAAATAATAAACGGGGGACTATATGCCCCCCCTTAAAATGTTAGTGCACTTGCTAATGTTTTAAGGAGAAACAAAGGGATCCATTCCTAGAAGGAATGCACCTAAAACAAGGCTACCTAACCCCTTTCCCCCCAAGTGTAGGAACAAAGATGAGCCCAAAAATGGATGATGATATGATACTCCTCATGAGATAATATATGATTGCATAAAGCTTAGTTTATACCCCCATTCATGGTAATGAGTGTTGTGTGATACTACAACTACCACATGGAAAGGAGCAAAGCACATGAATATTAATCTATCCTACATTTAATTTGATCCCTTGGTAAGGATCAAATTCTCTCAATTTCTTCTTTAAAGCACAACATTCATCAATAGTATGTCATAATATTCTATGATACACACAGTAAGATGTATTTGTATTCTTTTTTTATTGTCTTTTCATTCACTTACTTGTGGTAGTGTAATTAATCCCAAGTTTAATAGTGTAGCTAGACTACTCTCAATCTTTGATAAAGAACGCGAAGAGGTTAACACACCTTTCTTAATAGGACCATGGACTTTGTATTTCTTGGTTGGTGGAACAAATGTTTGATGTAAAGGTGGAGGACCTTGGTAACCTATTCCTTTTATATCTTAAGATGGTGTTTGTTCCAAAAAGGAGTGGATCTCATGTTCATTCTTTATGTCACATCCTTGTTTTTTCAATATCTTAAAGCCTTGTCCATAGCTTTGCTCCAAGTTGATGGGTGTGTTTGTAACTTTATGCTCATATGATGGGAGATTGGTTGATGTGGTTTCCTTGTGATTGTTATTGGTAGGTGTTTCCATGTGCATTGGTTGAGGTATGAATTGCAAGTTAATTTTCTTATGCAATGTGGAAAACATTTCAAGTGGTGGAATGATAGGTGGTGCTGGTTGTTGGTATGGGTGATTAGGAAATCTCATGGAAGGATAAAATGTTTCATTATTCTCAAGGTTGCACAAAGAAATATGTATGAATTCATTAATGCTCTCCTCATCTTGTCCCAAGATTTCTACATCATGAGGACACACATTGGGAGGTGAAGGATCATGAATATTCTCATTGGAATTAGGGTCTGTCGCCAAAAAATGTATAGTTGACATTTTTATGCTCACTTGAGTCTTTCTAGTGGATTTTGGCTTGATTTTTCCTAGATTTAATGTCATAATGTGGTCAACACATTCACATTAGGTCTTGGACCCTTATGAATCATTAAGACTTCTAGGTTGTCTTGTAAAGGTGTTGTGAAGTGTTGTAACCCACTTCCACACTTTTCTAGGACCCTTTTATTTATAATTTGTTTAATAACTCTTTTTACATTACTTACAAGTCTTATTTCAAAGGGAGTGTTGTTAAGTGTTTGTAACTCCCACTTTCACACTTTTTCTAGACTTGTCTTCACTAGTCAACCCTTTCTCATGTTTAAATGACCCTTTAATGCACTTTTCAATGGATTTTTAATTGTGTTTTAAGAATATTCTGTTGGACAAAATTTAATGCCCCGTAATTCCTAACACCCACTTAATTTTCTTAAGTGGAACTAAGTCACCAGTAGGGGTGACTTAGTCCTTT
>VDFB02354634.1:0-65991 GCA_007258455.2 Sequoia sempervirens
TGGAAGAATATCAAAAAGAGAGTGAAAAAAAATAAAAATATTTTGGGTAAACATGGAAGAGACATGAATGTATCAAGGCTTTGCATCATCCCCAAAAGGAAAACACAAGACAAATGAAAAGAGAAAAAAGAAAAAAGTAAAAGATTGACGACATAGAGAAGAAGGAAGGTACAAGTAGAGGAATGTTACAAAGAGAGATAACATCAAACATAACATCATAGGGGATCACATCATGCACATGAAATCACACAAAAGAAAGGAAAAATTAAAAAAGACTAGTAAGGCACAGGTGAGTCAACCTATGAGCAGGTCATTTGTCTCCCAATCTTAATATATTTAAGAAGGTAGAAAACACAAATAAGGGAAAGTGGAAAATGCATTACTAGGACAAGGCTATCAACTTCTTGCACTCACTAAGTGCAAGACAAGAATTAGTCGAGGTAGGTGATGGGAAAGGTCATGTAATAGTGAGAATAGAGTGTTATACAACCATTACATGATAAGGGATGTAAAACGATAGGCTATGGAATCACTGGATAGCAATCATTTCCATTAAAGTGAAAGTAAATTTCAAGACTAAGTTGAATGCATGACACTCATCAGTACTATGTCTAAGAGTTCTATGGTATCGACAATGTGGTACTTTTGTATCTTTAGGATATAGCACAATTTCTATCATTGGTGGTAATTTTATGAGTTCTTTGTTCAAAAGAAATTGTAGTTTCCTTTCACTTTCAGGTGGTGGACAAGGAAAATTTAGTTTTTTAAATTTGTAAGGCCTTTTTCATTTGCTATATTCACCAACTTCTCAAGTTGAATGTGGAGGAGGACCTAAGGTGGTCTTCTCATCTTTTTCATTGTTATGGGTGATTGATTGTTCTTTAGGAAGGATATTCAAATAAAGGGGAATCAAAGATCATTGTGCCATCACTATGAAACTTTAGATATTCTTTAGGAGGCCTTATGTTATGAGATGGATCTTGATATCCTAACCCCTTTTTGTTTTCATGAGTTGGTATTTACTCTAGGATCTGATGGATCTTGTGTTCACTTGTTGTATCACATCCTTGTTTACTCAAGATTGTGAATCCTTTTCCATATGTTTCTTCTAGATTGATGGGAGTGTTTGTTACTTTGTTATCATAAAAATAGTTGAGAGTTTTCCTATTTAGAGGAAATAGGTTCACCTACTATAGGGAATTTAGGTTCAACTTTTGTTTTAGGATGTAAGTAACCAAACATCTCAAGAGGTGGTATGGTAGGAGGATTTGGTCATTTCATGGATGGGTAAAAGAGTGCATTAACTTCAAGGTTATGAAGATAATCATTTAGCAACCTATTCATGTTGTCATCATCTTCTCCAATGATGTCAACATGATGAGGAGGACATGCATTAGGATTTGAGTGAGCATGAGTAAGGTCAATGTTATTAGGATCATTTCAAAAGGCACAAGTTGACACATCCACTATGGAATTTAATGACATCCAAGGCTTGTTAAAGCACATATCCATGATGAAAATTTCAAATTGTAAACTATGCCACAATCTTGTAAATGCAATTTTAATTTTAAGAAATGCACAAGATGAATGAATTTAAACTAAATGCAATGAATTAAATAAAACAAAAAGTCTACAAACTGAAACATAAAGGTAACAACAAAAAATAGAAATGTAGAAATTGAACTTTAAATGCCAAAAAATTCAATGTCGAATATGTGAAGGGACTGAAATGTACAAGATGGCGAATGGGTCCCAGTGATGATTTTTTTGAAAATTTTCAAAAAAATTGAATTAAATTTTATGCTTTTTATGTTTTATAATCTATGTCTAATATGCAAATGTAGTTTTTGAATAAGTTTCAATGAAATGAATTCAAAAAATGCAATCTAAATGAGCTTTCAATAATGTAGAATTTGAAACCCTAAAGTGCAAGTGAACCAATACAAATCCTAATGCAATGTTATTGCAAACAAGGTAATGCACTCCAAATCAAAAAAAGGGTATTCTAAATGCAAGATCACAAAAATGAAAGTTGGAAAATTGGCTTTAGCTTTCTCTAGCCTTCATTTTGGGCCTATAAAGGGGAAACTTTCACAAACTTTCACTCAGGAACAAACCCTTGATATCTCTTTGCATAGGAGAAATAAATATTGCAAGATGGCAATTCTAAGGATTGAAAATGATCTAATGAGGGGTTCACCACCAAGTTTAAACTTGGAAAAGATAATGAAATGTAATATGAAATGCAAAACCCTAGTGGAATGCAAACTAACTCTAAATGAACTTGAAGGATGAACAAAATACAACAGAAAACTATAAAAATAGAAAGTGCACACCTAGGAAACTACAGAAGGTATAATGAGGGTCAGACTCACTAAAAAATCTATTGTCAAGGTTGATTGGGACTCATTCTCCAAGTTGGGAAAATCAGTCCAATTTCTCAGAAAATTTGCAGGAACATAAATCTAACATAATGGTATCCAAATATGTCAAATCCTAAAATTACACTAAAACTAAGACTCATTTGCTAGAAGTGGCGAATCGGTCTAGTTGGTCTTCTCTAAAACTTCTAAAGCTGATTTTGTTCTTCCTTGTCTACTTTGCTCTTCTTGATTGATTTTCATATCTGAATCTCTGATTTGTAGCTTGTAGATCTTATCCAAGGTTCTCCAAGTCTTGATGGCAACTTTGAAAATTTTGGATGATTTGTAACTTTTCTCCAATCTTTCTCCTTATGAAATATGCAACCTAAACTTGCAAATCACACACAAAGGAGAAGGAAAAATGTTGTGGGGTTAGTGAATAGGGATTTTCCTTGTTTAAAACACTTTTTGGTAATTAAACCTTGAAATGAAAGCAAATATGAATGGAGAATGATGAATGAACAAAATAGAATGTTGCAACTCACCAAACCCAAGCAATAAGGTGTTGCAATTATGCTTGAAATGACTGCAATGGATGTGGTTCTTGACTCTTGCTTGAATAATTTTGATCTTGCTTGGAACACTTGCTTGAATCATTTCCACATATACAACACCAATCAAGAGCATAGAATATGAACTAATGAATACATATAAAAATTCCCATACATGGGGTAAATCATTACATTGTTTACAAGTTTACATCAAAGCTTCCCTTATAACAATGGGAAGGATACATCAAATACATGATAATATACAACTGAAATGATTACACTACATAACATCAATGCTAACTCAAGTCTCATACAAGATCTAGGAACTTCACATTAGGTACCACATCCATGCTCTGAACATCATCTAGGAAACAAATGGAGTGTATGGAAAGTTCCATGCAACCATGTGGAGCCCTAAGGTCCACCCCCCATGCTATGAGATAACAATCAGGTCCCACCACCAAAGTAGATACGAAGACAATAGCATGACACAAAAGGGATAACATGATTCCAACATACAAATACCACAACAACTCGCAACAATGACATTGCTTCTAGAGGTACACAACAATAAAGTGAACACAAGACAAGGGAATGCTAGGTTGCTATAGGGAGCAATGTCATCACATAGCTTGTTATGGGTTACCCTGGTGTAACCTTCCTAGGCTATTGGACCCCCATCTTGGGTTACCCTAACCACCTCTACCAGTCGTTGAACCCCCATAAAAACTCATGCGGGATCAACATACCTTCCAAGAGGACAATGAAGTTGATCTTTCCATTCCATGCCTTCCCACTCATCTCAAGCCTAAACAAGAACTTGAGGCATGAGTGAGGCGTTATCTTGACTAATGTGAACTACCCAACCCCCTAACTTATTTTAGGTTATCACTGATTAAAGAAACTCTCAATGAGTTACCCCGGTGGCACTTTGTGCACCAAACCCCCATAGAGAGCCACTCCCCCTACTAACAACTAGAAGACCCAAAAATATTGAACTAGATAAAGCCATTTGCACAAATTTACAAAACCTCATAAACATACACAAAAAGGCGAGGCATAAACCATCCCACACACAAGTCCTAATTAGATTTGAGAGTATAACATGCGAGGCTAATGACCCTCATAAACACATTCAACACATAAACCACCATCTCAAAAGAATGATCGTAGAATACAATAAGTAGAAAATTTTCCCTAACCTTTGGAAGACTTTCAATATCCACCCACGCAATGACCTAAACATTTAAACTATAACTCACAAGCATCCCATTTTCACTTCTTACTAACTTTACTTCATACAATAACTCAATTCAATGACACAATCAAAGAATGCAAGGAAAATTTATAATGCACCCATTACATTTTCTAAGCTTTCATCTTAGACCAAGAATAATCTATTTCTATATAACTAACCTTCCATCTGTTTAATTTCAAATACATCAATTCTACTATATCTAAATCTTCCTATGTTACATTCTCTTTTCTATGATAATAAATCATTAGTAAAAACAACAATATTGAATTTAAAACATATTCATGTCTCATTTCATACATAAAATTCCTACAGTTAATACATATACAAAAGTATCTATATGTAATTTTATAAGTACATACATAGATATATACTTATATATCATTAAAGAAAAACTCTATTTCAAGACACAAAGTGTAGATTAAACCACATAGATGTCTATATATATATATTCATATATCATAATCAAATACCATAAGAAATACATAATACAAACTATGTATTTGTATAGCAGATCAATCGCATAAGCATATATATATATATATATATATATATATGATTAGTGTCAAAATTGAATGCTAAGACATTTTAAATACACAGCCTAGCGCATACTCAGTGCAACACACACCGATTACAGACCTTCATATACATATATCAATATTCATACATATGTTCAAACCGAATATCACATGCATATATTTCAATTTGTGGTGGATGAATTTAAACTCCATTATCTATGTTCGTTGATGAATATGACATATTTAAAGAGATAAAGCTTAGGGACAGAACAGACTTATGCCAACTATAGACAGAATAGGACTTTATGTGTTTGCATTCAAAACCAAATATTAAAGCAACTAATTGACCCGTGCATAACTAAATGACTACCTTGATGAAGAGCTTTTTCCTTAACTATTGTATACCATATATATCTATTTGATACTTGGGTATCAATTACCACACAACATTGGTTAATATGCATCTAAATGTTAGAAATGAACTGCCATTTAGACTTAAATATTCATTTAAAATTTAATTGTATAATAATTTAAATTCACAAATATTTAATTCTTAATTATGAGTTCTTTCCTATACATTTGGTAGAACTGTAAATATGTAGTTTTAACTAATTAATTTGGGATATTAAGTTTTATTGTTTTTTATTAAACAATAGGGAAAAAGACCCTCAACCCAAGTACAACAAGAAGAGCAGCGATCACCACCAAAATAGGTCAAAGGCCACTACAAGGAACCACACCCCAAAGGGCAACAGACTATACTAAGAAACTAAAAACTAAGAACAACCACCAAAATAGGTCCAAGACCACTACAAGGAATCACACCCTAGAGGGCAACAGACTATACTAAGAAACTAAAAACTAAGAACAACCAAAAACATGAAATGGTGCACTTAGTAAAAAAAACATCCAGCCCAAGAACAAGAACATACTAAAACAAAAATAGCAAGGACCAAGCACCAATCAATCTTTAGGACTATCTATTAAGTCCCAATAGTAAAGTGACATGTAATACTGGTTAATCTATGATACGACATTGCCCTCGTGTAATTAGGATAAGAATGAACATTATACCGAAATGTACGCTGTTCAAAAGATGCATTTTCTCATGTTTGCTTGCTGTAATAAGTTTCAAATTTGAATACGTTGGTGGAAACTTTTTGAATAATGGATCCAATTCCTGAGAATTGTGTATTTAGTCTGTCAAATACGTTTAAAATGTCCGAAGAGGAGATTAGGGTTAGATGTCTGTCAAATTCGGATTTGTCAAGTAAAAAATAAGAGTCATATTCAAAGTCAATTTTTTTTGGTATTGTTTTAAAAGAAAAAATATTTTTGAACAAAGAAAGGAGATGCGATGTATTAGGTTAACCAAAATGTAAAGGGAGGACAACCTACTCACAGTTCAAAGTACGGGAGGATGACATGTTTGTGTGCTCTAGAATGAAAACGGGAACCGCCTGGTTGAAATTGATATTTGTGAGCATTATGAGCGAAAGGAACACGTTTTGAAGGAAAAGAGCGTCCATGACTTGATTCTCAACTTAGAAAGAGGCTACAATTCAGGAGCCTCAACTGTAATTGAAGAAATGCCCTCACCAAGGTTACCCAATACCATTTTCTTGCGCACTATTTCCTCTACTATTGCCGTTCACTCCCTTTATTGCTGCACCAGAAAATACAAGAAAATTAGGGTTTGGATGGACTTGGCACCCAGTTTTTTAGGAGACACAACTAATCTCCCGACAAAACGCACCCAATAAAGGCATGCAACATACAAAAACGGGAACTGCAGTAAAAAAAAAATAATGAAAAAGAATTTTTTTCAAAATAAAAAATCTGTGTGCATACAGACCATAAAAAATCAGATAATCTGAGATAGAAATGGGCATTCTATGTACCTCGATTACCATGGGCACATTTTGGTAGAGATGACCCCCAGCCGAGCACCCGCAACACAGGATCAGCAAAACCATACCAGACGTGAGAGAATCTGCGGAGAAAATGAAAATCGGTTTTAAAACTCCTGTTCCGTTTAAAACCTCCCACTCATTTTTAAATTTCTGCTCGTTTTTCATAATCTGTACGTATCGTCTGTCAACTCCGTTTTGTTCGTCCGTCTCCATCTCCGTCCACCGTCAAATCTTTCCGTCGTCCATTTTGTCCAGCACTGGGATGGTGGATGGGAGTTATGTTATCATGTTACATACAGAGGTGTTTTTGTCTAGGAGTTAGCTTTCTCCTTCCCTTCCTCCATCAGCCATTTCCGTACTACAATTATGAAAAACGACAATAATACAATGTTGCTTTTTATAAGCATTTTGGCCCCGTAAACATTTCAATTGCAAATCAAAAGGGTCATAGTAGAGCGTACGTGGGCCACTCATGAACATTGTGTTTTTCTTTCAACATGAAAGCTATTCTCATCCATTATTTTCGAGGATGAAAGCGACAGTCATCCTCAGCACCTCACCTTTGCAGCGAATCACAGTATAAATACTGTAGACGTGGAATAAACATGTATGCTCTAGACTCAGCTCTAACCCTAGGCATCTCGGCCAACTTTTCGTTGAGACATTTTCCCAAACTCAAGAAAGCCTGTTAAGAATAAAACATTTAAAACTTCTTCAATTTGCCGCACTAGAAATCCACGGGGAACACATTGAGGAGTCTGAGTAATGCTCATCCAGGCGTCTAATAATAGAGGAATCTCTTAGACGTTGTGAACCTCATGAAAACGTGCAAAAGATAAAATTCCTGTGTTTTCTCTTTTTCTCTGAGAGAGAATATTCCCAATCCTATGCTTTTCCTTCGGAGAATGGGAATAGGTGTGGGGGCTTTTTTATTTAAGCGTGTACACGTGGACACTAAAATAACTTCGACGAATATTCCTTTAAAAAGAAAAATAAAATTCTTCGAAAAGATAAAAGTATATTAATGAAAAGAAATAATTTCATCAAAAGGATAAAAGTATATTAATAAAAACAAAGCATATGCAATTATAATAATGTATTTTCAAAGAGGTATAGTTTTTAATATAGTCAAATGTTGAATTATTCTAGAAGGATTTTCAAAATATCATCAAATCCATAAATAATATTGGTTGAAGAATCAAATCCACTAATATTTTGATCGAATATCAATCTTGATCTTTTCATGAGTCTAAACTTGATATTATTAATGGGTTTGACCTAGGAGAACATGATCTTTACAATTTAGTGATCTCACCTAGATGTTTTAAACATTGTAGTCCTTATGCTAAGAAGCACAATAGAGAATTTAATGAATTAGGAAGTAGAAGTGTGTAACATATAGTATTAAATCACCACCTTATAGAATGGATCTATGCTTATTGAAACAACCTCAAACCATGGATTGAGCTATTAAATTTCCAGTCTTGAGATATACAAATCTTCTATTTTCATTTCTTAAGCTAAACAACAAATGTTTTACATTTAATTTCAACTTAATATTTAATTTTTAATTATCTACATTACTGAAATATTATGGTTATTAGCCTATAGGCTTTTTATGTGGGTCAACCCTACCGACGTTTCCCCCAGTCTGACGCCGGCGGGAACCCCATGAATGCCAACTTTTTTATGTATGAGAGAGGGGTGTCGGGAATAGTTGTGTCATGCTCTGGCATATACTTCTATGGCCCTGAGCGCTGTGCATCCTTGGACGGACCCACCGGCTACCCTCAAACTCCTCCCAAAGCTTATAACAGCATTAAATATTGCATCCTTATCCGTCTCCATTAGGTATGGCTCCCAACAGTTGCACCGTTTCACAACCTTTCTTGCTGTTTCCGTGCTTTCCTTGCGATTTACTAGGTCACCAAAGCTCGCTCCATACAATAAATGTCAACCAGTGTTGAGCAACGTTAAATGGCTCTTAGGGGGACGATATTATTTATGTTTTAGCAGTCTCTGTAACAAAGAAACGGGCAGAACCATAGCATTGGCAAAGAAAGAAACTTGAGGTGATTCTTGTGTATTGTTTTTGTTAGTTTGTTGTATTGTAATGCGTCATTGTAATGTGCTTGTCTTCCTTTTTTCTTGTCCTCGATTACCATTTTCTCCTCCACGATTTTCTGCCCCTTCCTCGCGCAGAGCCTTCATGCCCATATTTGCCACCGCAAGGCAAAAACCTGATAGACCCGAACTCTTACCAAGTGAGAGGAGGGTGGATTTATGCTGACTCCAACTATCCCGACGCCCACAAATATATCCCGGTGCAACATGCCTCTAAAGACCGCTCACCCCAGGGTACGTATATCATAGTTAAATGTAACATTAGTATCATGTACTATGCCTTAGAATTTATAATAAAATGAGTGTTGCAGGTCCCTACTCATTTGTCCCTTCCTTTTCTCCCAAGTTTCGAACCCGCGACCTTCTGGAAAAGCAAAGAGGCCTTTCTTAAGCTTCCAAACAACGCATTATGGAAAGTTTTCGCCATAGCTTAACAAATCACGCTCGTCCATCCATGAACCTTCATTCTACCGTCACTACAGCTTCCAATCAATTTTTTTTTGTCAATATTGAAATTGAAAGCCAAACATGGATCATTTTTTTTTAAAAAAAGAAATACTATTGTCGTTGCATCAAAATTATAAAATTTATGATAGCTGCAAGCACTGTTTTGATAGTGCATGCAATCCTAGCGAATACTGCTATTATGAATCTGAACCTTATATTACTGTTTCATGAATTTTAGCCATATGTGTTGGATAGATTCACTTATCATATGAGCTAATTATATTAACCTATTATTGAAACCGTGCTGAGGTATGGTTATGCATAAAGAAGGAGGCGTATTGATTCAGGCGAGTAGGTAGGATTTAGGACGATAGTTAATATATTACTGACAATTATTTTGCTTGACTCAAGCTTGCATGATTTATACTTCCAACAATACTAAATGTATTTCTGCCAGACTTGTGATTTACTCAGCATGATGGATGTGACAGAAAATTGGTGACAAATTTATGGCATGAACCACCCAGTAAGGTAGACTAGGGTTTATTTTGAATAGGTCACCGTTTGCCACCAGCTCGTCTTTATTGCCTTAATAATGCTATCCACTTGCCTCATAATCCGCTGAAAGCACCTCTTCTTCACTCACTGCTCATAACCTCTTCACTCTTTCGCACTTCTGGGGTTTCAAACGCTCAATTCTTGCACCTTTCACGTTCAAAGCCAACTACAACCAAGGCACAGTGCAAACAACATCTACAAATGAAAAGCCAGGCTCAAGCTTAAACACATAAATAGTAAATTTTAACGTTAATAGTAAATTTTAACAATTTGTAAAAACTAAAAACCAAGATTGTCAAAGAAATTTTAGTTTTTTCATATTTCATAATAATTTATTATAATTACAAACTAATATTATATTAATTTATTATCTAATTAATCTATATAAAGTTTATTTAATTTTTACATGATTAAAGTTATTTTATTTCATTTATTTAAAAAAGTTAATTTATAATTTTATATATTTTGAAATATAAATATGAATTGTATGATAATATTTTCCACTTCATTTAAAATCCTTAATCATTTTGTAAATATAACTATTCTGTTTATTTCAAATTGTCAAATCAATAAATATATTTAGTCAATAGGCTTTTTAATGATAATTACAAAATAATATAATGTTAATTTATTATATAATATTGTAATTACAAAAAACTATTCATATTACTTTATTATGATTACAAAAATAATATTATATTAATTAATCATATAATATTAAAGAAAATTACACTTTTGCTCTCCAGTTGTTTGAATATGTTAAAGTTTTTATTCATTTAAAAATAGCCCATCAAAAAAAAAATCATAGAACATTTTAGACTTATTTATGCTTGTAGTTTGGGTCTTAGTCAATACCTATGCCCTTGTTAATGACAATTGTTTTTTAATATTAGTATCGCTATTCATAATAATTTATTATAATTACAAAATAATATTATATTAATTTATTATATAATATTAAAGGAAATTACACTTTCACTCTCCATTTGTATGAATATGTTAAAGTTTTTATTCATTTTAAAATAGTCCATCAAAAAATAAAATACATAGAACATTTTATACTTATTTATGCTTGTAGTTTGGGTCTTAGTCAATACCTATGCCCTTGTTAATAACAATTGTTTTTAATATTAGCATCGCTATTTTGAATTATAGTTTCAGGATATGGCTAATGCATGAGCACTTGAAGATGTTATTACTATTTCAAGCAGTGGTTCTACTTCCAATACACCCTCACCACAAACCCATGAGTTACCTCTATCAGCAACTGACTCAACATCTGTGGATTGGTTGGGTTTCCCCCACCATAATGTTGATGCTTTTTCAAACAATGTCTTGACAAGTTGTCATGAAATTTTTGAAGACGCTATGCAAACAAGCCAAGATTTAAGTGATGTGGAGGATCATGAAGTTGAATTGGTGCAAGAAGTTGTCCGAAAATTTCATGTGACCTATGAAGCTCTTGAGCTATTTTATGGTTTCCTGCGCGAATTGAAGTATTGTCAATATTATGGAGTGGCCAATGCATTTGAACTAAAGCGTGAATTCCAAGATTTATTGAGTGATATATGGTCTAAGAAGTTCAACTAACTTCTTGGAAGGTAGTTACTTTTTCAATATGTCGATCAAGATTACTAGTATGATACATATTAGATGTTTTTTTGTGAAACTAAATGAGGATCTCAAAATAGCTATATGTGGAGCGAAATGGATTTAGTGGTCGACCTTATATTTGAACCCTTAGTTGTTATATATTAAGTTTACATTGTAATGCCATTGTACATATTGATCTTTATAGTTCTAATTTTAATGAATATAACTTATTCTAATATTTGTGTCCCCTTATTTTGAATATTATCTTGAACTATAACCTTAAGTCTACCAAATATATATTGGAATGCTACTCAAAATGATGATATATTTGATCATTATTGTAAATATTCACTCTTGCAACACTTAGCTATGTGAAGTACCATAGTCATATATATGCTTCTTTCAAACCCTTTGATATATTCAATGTTGAATATAGTTATATATTATGTTTACATTGTAGCACCCTTGTGCATATTGATCTTCATAGCACTAATTTTATTGAATATATCTTATAGTACATATTGAGGAAAAATATTCCTCCTCACTTTTTTTTTTTCCTTTTTGCAAATGATGTGCTCCACTTGTGTATTCTTATGCTCAACATTATGTTGAGGTCTATGTTTTCTAAAACAAGAACCTCCGCCAATTGTATGCAAACACTATCTTACATGTAATGTAATTTTGCAGGGTTAGTCAACTTCCATAGACCATGGCTACAATATTAACCACAGATGCAATTAAACTTATCCATGATGGGAATGAAGGGTTCAAACCTAATGTGCAAATTTTGTCTATTTCAAACTTCGGCCATGGCCATGAATGTAACAACCGCTACAAGGTAGAAATATCTGATGGGGCCTACAAACAAAAAGCATCCTTACCTCAAAAGTACAATCATTACATAGAATCTAGTGAAATTATAGCCATATCTAGAGTTAAATCATTAAATGATCTTTGCATTCAACCACCATTCTCTTTTGAAAGATATTCCAAAATGCAAACCAATCCATTTGCAATCATAAGGAAGCGAGAGGAGGCACACTTACAACAATTATGTCTCTCCTAAAACAAGGTATGCAGCTCTCCTCCCTATCCATTTGATATCTCTCCCCAATTCCCATGGTGCTTAAAATTGCTTCTACAACTTGACTTCATCAATGCCTATTCTATGCACCTAGCCACCCCATTCCTTTTGTTGTATAGGTCTTCAAGACAAATCACATAGATCACATAAGCTCATCCCCAAAAAAAATTGCATTGCTCGTACATGTTCATAATATAATACCAAAGTGTATCAACCTATCGGCATAACCATTGCACCTCATTGGGGTGCAAGTGCTAGTATATATCTTTTCTTTGTGTGTGTAGATAGACATTTAACTAGACTGACCTTGATTAAGACAATGGAAATCTTATTTTCCTTTACAAATGTATTGCAATAGTAAAATTTTATTACTAATAGTATTTTCTTTATTGATGATTTAATAATTAAATGGATTCATCAACACTATAGATTTGTGAAAATAAGTTTTTATGGTGCAATGCAAAGCATTCTTGTGGTGTTAGAGAGTGGGTGTATCATAATAGATTTAGAAGTTAGGTTGGTAATGATCGAATTCAAGATTCTTAGTTCTTAAACTAAAATTGAAGTGAATTCTTAGTCATTGGTTATGTCTTTTTCTTAACAAATTTAGTTTAATTTATTTCATTCATTTGCTTATGTGAGATGGACAGTGTCACATTACATTTGAGAACAATGATATGACTTTGTTATTTCCATTTTGATGCTTTGGCTTTGCAAGGTTTTCATTTTTGAATTGAATTATATCCTAGAAGCCATCCAAATAATATTGCAAATAAACTTTATGGTTGATAATAATATTGATAAAGTGAGCCTAGACATTGCCACTTTATTTATTTATTTTTTTAAAATTTCAAATTCTTCAATGGTGGCCATATTAAAACCATACATATATAATATAGTAAAGGTCTTTCAATTGACAAAAAATATAAATCAAAAGATTTTTTAATAAAAGTTGTATTCCAAATATTGTTTCATAAGAATTAAAAAATACTTTTTTGTATGTGAATATGTCTCATTATGTTTGGATATGCATATATACATTTTATGTTCTAAAGCTCATAATAATGTATGTCTTACATGTCTACATGCTTATCCTTCACAAAGTTTCGCCAACTCAATGCTTTTTTGTATTATAATAAAAGGGTAACAGCTTCCCACCATTTATCCATAAAGAATAATAGAATAGTATTGAACTATTTGCCACTAGCTGAATTAGCCATTCCGTAAGAGAGTTGTAAAAAGGAACAATAAAAATATATATTTCTTTTATAAACAATTTGGCCACACAAACCTCTCAATTGCAAAATCGAAAGGGCAATAGTATCTTACGTACGTGGGCCGTTGGTGAAAATGGTTCGTGTTTTAACATGAATGGCGATACCACTCTTTACGCACGAGGATAAAACACTGAAAAGTTGTCAGCATCAGAACTTTGCAACGAATCGCAGAATAATTACTGTAGATGTGAAATAAACTTGTCTATGTTGGGATGTGAAGCCCAACGGTCGTTTAATATTTACAGTCTATTCTGTACTCAGCTATAACCGTAGACATCTCGGCAAACTTTTCATTAAGAATCATTCAAAAACTCAAGATAGCCCCTTCAAGATATGCACATGGTTGTGTTAGCTCTGAATAAATAATCATGCAGTGTTTCGCATGAGAAGCACAACACGTACTATCCCAAGAATGACCTGCTGATAATATTTGTCAGGCATTAACATGATATGGCCAAGTCATTCTTGGCTGAGTAACAAGCTCTGCCTTGTATTGCAAGACGCCTTCAAGAATTTTTCATGCCCCACATTAGATCAGTGGAATGGACATTACTGACGACAACAGTTCCTTAAAAAGCTCACTGAATAGAATAAAGGAATATATTCGAAAGGAAAGCTATTTATGAACATACACGTTATCCTGTTCTCTGACCAATAAGTGAGGTCGGAAAGCAAACCACTTCAATTTGCCGCACTAGAAATCAACTGCGAAGGCCTTGAGGAATCTGAGTCTTGCTTATCCAGGTGCTCAGTAATTCAGGGATTGCTGACAAGATGTAAACTACACGAGAACATACATCTTTGATTGTTCGCTTTCCGACTTGCTAGCTACACATTCTGGCACCAAAAACGGTGACGGTGGCCCCGCATAAAGATACGTTATTGAACGGAAGATGGAGAAAGAAACGAAAAGATCAGAACACGAAGAGAATGTGCGTAAGATTGTGCAGAAGTAAATAGATAAAATTCCTGGTTGTTTCAGGAGAATACTCGCCAGTAGAAAGCGATGTGGCAATCATATTTTTGCAATTGACGTGGACACTAAAATATATTTGTATAAGGAAGGGTACCGGTACTTTTAGGTAATTTTCGGCCGCCCTAAGTTTTTAAATGGTATGTGCGAGGTGATATAATTTTAATTTTTTTTGTTGGCAAGCAGGGGTGCAATAAAAACAGGAGTCATTGCTGTGACAAGATGGACTGAAGAGACCAAACAATACAGAAAATGCACAGTGACAGCACTGATGAAACTATGACACGCAGAAAATAGATTTTCATATATTCCTCATTTGCTTTCTAGAAATATAAAATACAGAGTACATTCTCTATTCGACAATACAAAATAAAACATAAACAATTTAGACTGCTGTCCAATACAAAAGGTGCTACACTCACATATTTGAAACAAACTACAATTCTGTAGTTGAAGTTGTCGCTGCGTTGCGTCTGATAAACATTATTTTTGTGCACTAATGTCTCCTTCTTGTCTTTTGTTCAAGATGTCTTCTACTGCTGCAGAGTCTCCACACAATACAAAAACTGACTGTCTACTTTCTAATGTTACATTCCTTTCTTTTGTTTGTATCTTCAAGCTAAAAAATGAGCACTACAGTTTGAATTTCAAAATCATGTACCTTAATTAATATTGGTAGGTCAACTACAGATTTACGTTGGCAGTTTCAAGAGATCCCCAAAATTGACAAGGGGGCTGTTGCAAGTTATGTGGGTCAGGGGATAATGTCTATTGGCCGCAGATTAATTATTTTACCAACACTCCACCTTAATCTGAAGTTAGCTATCATTTTGCAATTTCTTTTCGGAGCTGATCTTTAAAGCTATCCATAATGCCAAGCTTATCTCTTAGGTGTTCAAAACTAACATTCTATTGTGTCTATCATAGATACTTTGTGCTTCCTAAGAGGAAAACATTTGTTTCTTGTTATTTGTATGGCTACTATCACTTCCTTGCTGCCTCCTTTGTCAAATATCTTCCATTATCCATTCTCCATCAATATTTTACAACCATTTTGGACCTTTTGTCCAATACTCAATAGATCATGCTTTGTGCCAGCCGCATAATAGACATCCTAGATATTATGCTTTTCACCATTCTTAGTTTGAATGTTGATAACACCTTTTCCCATGACAGGGACATTCGTATCATTTCTCATTTTGATTTTAGTTTTTATGTTGCTATCTATCGAGGCAAAGAAGTTTTTGTTACCACTCATGTGGTTGTTGCATCCATTGTCTAAGTACCATACTTCATCATTGTTGCATTCAACAAGGTTGCAAACTATAAATACATTGGACTATTTCTAATTTTCAGCCTTGATCTCATTTGCTACATTAGCATTCTGACTAACTTGGTCATGGTGTTTCTTCCTAAACTGACTAACATAATGACTATACTTATGACAGTTATAGCATTGATTATTACTCTTGTCATACCTCTTATTTGAATTTTTATTCTTCTTTAGGTTCTAGTTTGTTGACTGTGAGTTGCTTGGCTCTTCTGTGTTGTTTGAGTCTCCTCTTCTAGAATTGCTTTTACCTCTACCTCTATTGTTTCTTCCTCTTTCCCAACCTCTTAGATTGGTTTGAGCTTTGAAAGCTTGATATAAGGAAGGAGCATATTTGTTCAATCACTGCTCATGGATTTGTAGAGAACCCATCAACTCATCTACATTCATTTTGGACAAATCCTTTGCCTCTTCCATGGAAAAGACTATAGGATCAAACTTAGAGGGTAGACTTCATAGGATTTTCTCAATAATCCTTTACTCTTCCATTGTTTCTCTATTTATTCTTAGTTGATTAATCAATGTAGACACTTTAGTGTGGAAGTCTGAAATGGACTCATTGTCCAGCATTTGTATAGTCTTAAAATCTCTCCTTAGCAGCTGCAACTTCACCAATCATACTTTATCAGTCCCCTTATAACCATTTTGAAGTATTTCTCGATCTTGTTTTGAATAGTTTATTGCTACAATGTGAGGGAAATTAGCCTCTTTCAAGGTTGCCTCAATCAAACTGAGGGCTTTTGCATCTTTCATCTTATTTTCTTTCAACTATTTTTTTTAGGATTTGAAAGTGCTACATAGGTTGCTGAGTTTATAATATCATTAAAACCATTGATGACCAACTCCCATAGGTCATTTGCAACCAATATTGTTCTCATTTTTTTAGCCCAACAGTCATAATGTTTTCCATCAAAGTTTTGTGGTTGTTGCCAACCTTTTCTCTCACCTCCTACCATTTTTCTCAAACTTGAGAAGACTTAATGCCTAGATAACCTAGGGCTTTTCCATAGCACCCATAATAAACTTACTAATTGCCTGAAAACTTAGGGCTTTAATACCACTTGCTGGCAAGCAAGGGTGCAATAAAAATAGAGTCACTATTGTGATAGTATGGATTGAAGAGATAAAATAATATAGAAAATGCACAATGACAACACTCATGAAACTATGACACATAGAAAATAGATTTTCATATATTCCTCATTTTCTTTCTAAAAATAAAAAATACATCTAGTACATTCTCTGTTTGACAATACAAAATAAAACATAAAAAATTTGGACTACTATCCAATACAAAAGGTGCTATACTCACATAAAAAATTGAAACAAACTACAATCCTATAGCAGAAGTTGTCACTACACTACGTCTAATAAGCATTCTTTCTATCCACTTTTGTCTCTTTCTTGTCTTCTATTGAATATGCCTTCTACTACTGCAGGGTCTCCACACAATTTAAATTCAGTAGGCTAACTATTAAATTGGATAAATCAAAACATTTAATTTAGCACCACAAATCCTCTCATTTAAATTAAATAATTCTAATTATTTAATTAAATGTCATTTTGACACCTTTTCATTAAATAAGTTAATTATTTAATGAATATCCTAAATTCCTCTAATTTGCATAATTGAAATATTTTTTAATAATCAAACTATTAATTAAATATAATCCTACCAAATATTGAAGTGGTTAGGGAGTTTGTCAAAAAAAAATGGAGAAATTATGGAAAAGTTTCAGTAGCAACACTCCCAAAAGGTTATTTTGCATTTGAATTCACCTGCAGGGAGGATATCTTAGCAGTAAGCTTTCTATTGATTCTATGATAGCTGCTAGAAAGAGGATGGTTTTTGTAGGAATATGTGTAGGGGTCTCTCAAAATGCTAACCTTCCTTCATCAGTGGAGATCCTATCGATGTTGGGTACCTGGTCGTAGGATATTGAGTTTGAAACTATCCCTTTTGCTTGTTTCAAATGTAGAAAATATGGGCATTGGGCTAAGAAATTTCCTTTAAATGCCATCAAAGATAAGGAGAAGCTAGTTGGAACTTTGAAATCTATATGGAGAAAGAAATATGAAGGAGAAAAACTAGAGAATAAAGATACTAATATTCAAGGAACATCAAATGAGGTTGGTAGTGATATGGGAAGTAAGGGTGTGGTACCACAGGAACTCCAACGTAAGGATTTTGAGGACACCTTGATAACTAAGGAAAAAGAAGTTAATGTGGAACAGGGGTTAGGTGAAGAAAAGAAGAGTCAGAATGTTAATCCTTTATCCCAAGAGAGGATCCAAGTTGAGAATATAGAAGGGAACCCAGGTTTGGAGGACATACCTATCCGAGGTCTGTTCTTAGAGTTGAACATTCCTCTTCTACTCCCTTCCTTAGAAGGTTGTGTTTTCTTTAGGTGTAGATCCCTTTATAGATCCTAATTCCTCAAAATTAGTTAAGGACTCCTTTGATAATCTAGACCAAACTACAAAACTTTCTAGTGACTATTCAACCTTTCATCTGAAGGGCATCGTGGATACTTTACCTTGGGAGCAAAGACTTCTAACTGATAAGGAATGGGAATCAAGTAAAGAGATGAAGCGTCAAGAAGATACAGACAGAGAAGAGGTTCTATCCAAGAAAAAGAAAACAAATTTTTTTTTGGAAGACTCCAAGCTATATTTCTACTAGGTCAAAAGCTAAGGCAAATTGTGGAGCACCAAAGAACTCTCGTGGGAAAAAATCTACTAAATGGACAAGAGAGCATAACAGTTTTTAGGATATTGTGGATGGCTTTCAAAAAACCATCCTGGAGTGCCTCCACTCCCTAGGTAAATCATGAATATTATGTCATGGAACATCAGGGAACTTAATAATCCCCATAAGCAGGATGTATTGCGCAATTTTGTGTGTGATCATAAGCCTGATATTCTCCTTATTTAGGAAACTAAAATGTCAAAGGAAAAAGTGAAAAAGCTGTTCAAAACTATTTTAGTATTGTAGTGCACATGGAAACAACTCAAATGGTGCTTTAGGAGGCATTGCAACTTTTTGAAATAGTCACATAATCAAAGGGGATCCATTCTTGGAAGGTACGAACCATATTGCTACTAGATTTATCCATATTAGGGATAATTTCAGTTGGATTCAATCAAATATCTATGATCTGAATGGAAAAGGTTTCATAAAATATTTATGGTTGGAGCTGGCTGCCTTCCAGAGGATTTTTATTAGTGAGTCCTCGGTAGTCATGGGAGACTTTAATACTCCCTTACTAAATGAAAAAAAATTTGGAGGATCCCAAATCAATGTTGAAAGTAAGGAGGATCATCAGAACTTTATTAACAATCAGGTGCTAATTGATCTAGACTTGTAAGGAGCCTCTTACACTTGGTAAAATCACATAAATGGTATGGATTTAATCTAGGTTAGATTAGATAGATCTTTAATCTCTGATCAATAGTTCTTAAACTATTACTGTTCTCTTAAAGCCCTTTCTAGGATTGGTTCTGACCATTTCCCCATAAGTTTTGTTGTGATTCCTCTAACGATTAAGAAAAATATCCCCTTTAGATTTGAAAAAATGTGGCTTTCCCATCCTCTTTTTAAAGAGGAAATTAGGAAATGGTGGAATATTAATATCTCTGGTGCAACTATGTTTAGAGTGGCTAAAAAGTGAAGGAAGTTAAATTTAATTTTTTAAAATGGAAAAAAGAGTCCTTTGGGAACATTTTTTGGATTAAATCTTATCTTCAGATGGTGTTGGGGGAGATCCAATATAAAATCTAGAAGGAAGGATATTTGAATGATATTAAGGAAAAAGAGATTGAGATCCTTATTAAGATGCATGACATCATTGCAAAAGAAGAGGAGTTCTAGAGACAAAGATCTAGAGCTTTATGGTTATCAACTGGTGATAAAAACACTAGGTACTTTCACTTGTCGGCTTCAAAACATAGGGCGGTCAACAAAATCTCTCATATTGAAGTTGATGGAAATAGGTATTAGGAGGAGAATATCAAAAAGCATGCTATTATCTTTTTCAAAAATATTCTTTCTGAGAATGAGGATAATAACCAAAATGATCAAGATCATTTGATAGAAGCTATACCTAATGTGATCAATCAGGAAGATAACTCTATGTTGACTACCATTCCTTCTACTAAGGAAGTTTGGAAGGTTGTCTCTTCCTTTGAAGGGAGTAAAGCTTCAGGTCCTGATGGTTTCCCTATGTTCTTCTTTCAAAGGTTTTGGGAGATTGTTGGAGAGGATGTGGCGAATGCAGTAAAATAATTTTTTGGGTCCAGAAGTCTCCTAAAAGAGTTCAATGCTACTTTCTTATTCTTATCCCTAAGATGCCTAGAGTAGTGAACTTTGATGCTTTCAGACCAATCAGCCTCTGTAACTTGATCTATAAAATCATCTCAAAGGTTTTGACATCCAGAATTTTAATTCATTTTCCTACTCTAATCTCTCCTCAATAGAATGGATTTGTCCCTAGTAGAAAGATCCTTGATTCTATGGTCACAGTGCACAAGAATATCCATTCCCTGGTTGAATCTAAGAGAAAAAACTTCCTTTTAAAGCTTGATATCTCAAAAGCCTATGATAGAATTGATTGGAAATTATTGTATAAAATCTTAAAGGCGTTTGGGTTCTGTAACAAAGTTCTTCAATTGGTGGAACAACTTGTGTCTATGACTTCTATCTCTGTTTTGGTTAATGGACCCCCCTCGATTTTCTTCCAAAGCTCTAAAATTCTAAGACAAGGAGATCCTATCTCTCCTATTTTATTTACTATCATGGACGAAAGTCTTGGAAGAAATTTGAAAAGGTTAATAGATCAAAGATCCCTTGCTAATCTTAAACTGTCCTCTAACAATTTGATATGTTCTCATCAACAATTTGTTGATGATACCATGCTCTTAGGAAAATCTATCATGTCAGAAGGAAAGAATTTGAAATCTCTGCTGGATGCATATGGGAGGGTGTCTAGACAATTGATTAATAAACAAAAAAATTCTCTCTTCTTTAATACTCCTGAACACAGAAATAATAAAATTGGCAAAATCATTGGTTGCAGGGTTGAATCTTTACCTTCCACCTATCTAGGTTTACCTTTAAGCCTTAAACCTCTGGAGTCCTTTTGGATTTCGTTGGTTGAGAGGTTAAGTAAAAAGCTTTCTGGATGGAAAGGAGCTTTGCTAAGTCAAGCAGGTCAATTACATCTCCTCAAATCTACTCTTCAGAATTTTCTAATTTATGCTTTAAGCCTCTTTAAAATCCCTGCCAAGTTTGCGGATGCCATTAAAAAGATTCAAAAAATATTTCATTAGTCAGGTGTTGAAGAAAAAAAAAGGTTGCTTTTAATAGGGTTGGATCTGGTGTGTATACCTAAAAAGGTTGGTGGTTTAGGTCTTAGAAAAATCAGAATGGTTAACAAGATACTGCTAGCTAAGAAAATTTGGAGAATATTTTCATCCTTAGGGGAATCGATTGATATCCTGACAAGAAAATAGCTGGAGAATAATAGATCTCTTATTATTTAGATGGAATCCCATCTTCTTCCCAGAGATTCAACATGCTAGAATAATTTGATTACTAGAAGAAAGATTTTTGAAACAAGAGTGGGTTGGCAAGTCAGGAGTGGTAGCCAAACTAGATTCTAGGAGGATAAATGGTTGTTTAATGAGCCCCTTATCAAAATTGAACCTTTTCGTGGATGGGATGAGACTTGTAAAGCTCTATTTGGTCTATATGTTTAAGATTATTGGTTGAATAGAAAATGGGTGGATCTGAGTCTTGTTAGTCAGACTCTTGCTCTGATTCATTCATCTATGTTGGCTGTCAGACTTTGCCATGATTAGTTGGAAGATCATCTTGTTTGGACCGATGAACCCTCAGGTAATTATTTTGTTTCATCAGATTTTTCTAGGCTGTCTTTTGTCTAGGATCCTCCTCCCTTCTGGTCAATAGCTTGGTTCAAACACCTCATCCCTAAAGTCAACATCTTCTTCTGGATTCTTCTTCAAAATAAAGTGCTCACGGTTGATAACCTTTGGAAGTGTGGCTTTCAAATACCGAATAGATGTTATCTTTGCAAGATGGAAGCTGAGTTAGTATGTCACTTGTTTCTTTATTGTCCTTTTGCTGCCTTGATTTGGGAAAAATTCCTGTGTTATTGGAAATTATCTTGGGTTTTCCCCTTGTCAATTGAAGACTTCTTTAAACAATGGAAAGCTCAGACATGCAATCCTGCTCTTCGGAATCTGTGGAATTTTTCTTTCCCTCATATTTCCTGGGGTCTATGGAAGGAATGGAATAATAGAATTTATAGAGATAAAGAATCTTTGGTTGCCATTGTGTTCGATAAAATAATTAGATTATTGAAAGAAAACTTCAATACTATCTCCCAGAAGGTTGGAAACACCGAGAAAGTGGCTTGTTCGTCCTATGATCTTATGGTAGCCAAGGAATGGAATATTAATGTTGATATTTCCTGTGTCCATAAACATGCTAAGAAGGATAGGGAGGGAGTTTGCTAGACTTTTCTGCCTAATGGTTGGATCAAATCCAACTTTGATGGGGCAGCTAAAGGTAATCCTGGGGCATCGGGTTGTGGCAAAGTCATAAAGGATTCTTTTGGAAATTTCCTCAGTGTGACTGCCACTACCCTTGATTCTCAAACCAATCATCTTGCTAAGGCTGCTAGAGCTTTTCATGTTATAAATTTGGCTCATAGTCTAAATTTTAAAAACCTTTGGCTTCAAGGGGACACTAAAAATATAATTGAATGTCTTTTAGGTAGGTCCCCCCCTTGTGGACCATAAAGTCTTGGATTGATGAGGCTATTTCAACTTTAGATAAGTTTGATAATATAAAGATTTCACATGCTTATAGAGAATCCAATTTTGTGGCAAAAATTTTTTATGAATGAAGGGGTTAAAAGTAAAGGATAATGCACTTGGCTAAATGTTAGTGACTTAGGTGCTAATGTTTGTGCCTTATTGAACTATGATGCTTCACATGGGAAATATGCGTGCCATTTCATTAATGATGATTGAATGGGGCAATTACAGTACTATCATTAGATTGTATGGGACTGAGCTAATTTACTTATCTTGTAAGTTTGCTTGGCATGCTTTTTGGGATCACTGGTTTGGTGGGACCATGTCGAGTCAAGATTTCATCTCTATCTATTTTATTGTGCTTGCTAAAATGGGAGGAGAAAGAAAGAGAGTTGAGCCAGATAGCTTTAAGATGCAAAAAAGAAATACTAAAGCGTGGAACAAAGTCAAAAGCGGGGGTTTACTCCCTTTTTTGGAAAAAATCCATGGGTCTAATCAGGAAGCTATTGAGCATTTTGAGAGGAATTGGGAAAATGGGGAATTAACCCTTTTTGGTAGGAAATTCCAACTTGATGAAAATCTTATAGCTGAAGTGACTGGCATGTCCACTAAAGGACACAAATTTCTTAGGGACAAGGTTTTCTCTGATGAAGTTGTGGTCAAATTTTTGAAGAAAGATAAGGAAAGATTGAAATTGGTGAAAATTTCTAATAGTTTCTTTAAGGTCGACACCATTAAAGCTCTCTGGAGAAAAGTGCTTTGTGTCATCATGGAGTATATAACTCTGGATGGTCGTTTCACCAGGGCCTATGGCTATCACTTTTCCTTTCTCAACCATTTTTGCTATAAGGTCAGGATTTCTCTTTCCCACTATCTTCTATGTTCTTTGAGAAAGAGTCTGGATGACCATAAGAAAAACCAAAAAAGATATCCCATTTTGCATACTAGTTTGATTAGGTTAATTGTAGAACATTTTCAAAATATTTTGGCCCCTGCAAAGTTAGTTTCTTCCCTGGAGTCTGAGAAGGATGACACTAAACCTAGCTGTTAAGGGAATTTTCCCAATTTGAGCTCGGTGAGGATGGTCTTGAATCCACCCTCTGTTAAGGCTAGCAAGAAAAATCTAACCCATAATCCCTAGTCTGCTCAAACCTGCCCTGCATCTAAGCCTGGAAGCTCTACTATCAAAAACCTTGTCTCTTATTCTAAAGACTCTCCTGAGTTTGAGGATTCTGGCACTAACAATAATTCATCCTCTGCTATCCTGTTGCTGGATAAAGATGTTAGAATTGTTTCCCCTGGAGCCTTCGACCTTGCAAAAAATTACTTCAATCTTGATAGGAAACCCTCTATTGACTACCTGGGTATAGCTAGGAGTAATGAGATGGACCATTTCAAAATGTCAAAATGGGTTTTTCATGAAATCAATGATCTAAAAATAAAAAATTGGGCCCTCCAGAGTGAACTAGAAGAAATGGGAGATAAGGTTTATGCATTTAGCAAGAAGAATGAAGAGCGTAAAGATCATAGTGCTAGTAAATAGACCTAGGTTAATGCGGGCAAGGACAAAAGTATTGGAATTGAATTGGAGAAAATGAAAAATACTGTGAAGATAATTGTTGAATAGAATAATAGGATGGCAAGACATAATGCCATCATTATCAATGCTATGACAGAAAAATTGGACAAAGCTCAACATCGGTCCTTGGTGGTTGACTTGGAAGAGGTGAAGGATAAAAACCAGGAAGAGGACATTGGGATTTCGAAGAGAACTAGGGCCAATCTGAAAAGAAAGGCTCCTCCTATGCCACAAATGATTCAAACATTCAAGAAAGGGGTTCAAGATATGCAGGACCTGTAGGAAAAGACTAAGTTTGTTTTGAAGACTCTGGGTTAGTTGCTGTTGGTTTTTTGGCTTGCATCCCGGCTGGTTTTTTTATTAACTTTCCTAGTATTTTGTGGTTGGCTACTGCTTTTTATGGTATTTTCCTTTCTAGCAGCTTGTTCTTTCCACTAGAATTTTTTGTCCTCTTTCTTTTGTTGTAAAATTGGTGGTTTCGGGTCCCTGTAAAACCTATTTTTTCCTTTATCAAAAACATTCAACAAACTTTTTGTGCTAGTTTTGAAAGTGTGTTTGTTCAGATGATTGTGAGCCCTTGATTATATATCAATTTGCACTCTCAACCCTTGATGGGAATCCATGATTGATGCCTCCATTTTCCTTCCATCCTGACCATTGATTGATTCTTTCAATCTTGACCATGTGTTTCATTTTTCCTATTCTAATAATTGAGCTTGCATCTATTGAATATGGATCCACCTTTTCAGAGAAAACTTATGCTATTGAAATTCACATCCATTTACAATTACATTTTATGTTTTAAAAGAATTTTAAGTTATTTTGCATGCATTTTTATCTTTTCTTCCATTAATGTCTTCCATGGTAACTTAGGTGCATCCATTTAGCATATTTTAAAATTAGGGTTTTAATCTTTCAAATCTTACATATATTTAGAATAGCTTTGCATACACTCACATTGATCATCATAAAATTTATCATGTTAAAATATATTTCATCATGTTTTACAACACATCTTTCATTGGTTTCATTAGTTTTCCTCAATAAAACTGATTGAAACAAGCTCATTATCCAAGGGATCAAGAAAGTATCACCATTCCACATCAATGAAACACCACTCTCCCAATAGGATAAGTTTCAATGTCTTAGAGTAGATGTTTATCAAGCTTTCATACTTTATAATAATAGTTTTAAAGGCTTCTTCACTTTGTTTACATTGAATGATCTTATTGGATTGATGATTAGTGGCTTAAATATGCTTTGAATCCTTATGGATCAAGTGTAGTTAACCTATGCTATCCCATCGGTCACATTTTGGCACTAGAAGGAGGGCATAGACTAATCAATCTAACAAATTTCTCTTTAGATTTTTGTTTTCCTTGTGTTTCCAGGTTCAACGATACACTTTGAGTAATATCATCGATGCACCCTAGATGTGTTACTATACAATAACACATTCAATATTCAAAACAATGATCTGTGATTAATTTGGTGACACCTTACTAATTTTTTTAATTCCTTAATTAAAATAGCGAGGATAGGTTCATTTTCAATTGTAGCATGAATTTAAAATTATCGACACATTTGATTTGGAAACACTATTAATGTCACTATTTATTGCAAAGTGACGCATCCAATTTTCTAATATAGTGATGCACTTTTAATATGGCAACACATTTGATGAAAATACAACACAATTTATTTCAACATTACTATTTACTGGTAAACAAAACTGAACTTGAATTTTGACATGCATTTTAATTTTTTTGATTTCATTTGATTGCTAACTTGTCACTAACTTCTCATTTTTGTTTTGAGGCTAACTAGTTTTGTAGGTTCGGGCAATAAAATTCAAAGTGAAGGACCATATGATCATTTCATTATATAATTATAACAAGTGTTTCGATACTTTTGGGGAAATTATAACACATTTATGATTCTTTATTTCACATTTTAGGACTAACTATATTTCCTTTGGGTTTAAAATGAATGTTCAAATTAGTTAAAACTAAACCCTCACATCCTTATTTTGCAATGTTGGTTTAAAATTGAACAAAAGAATATACACACTTCATTTGTTGCTTAAAACAAATTCATTATACTTGTTCAGGTCAAAATGAACATGTGTCTGATTTTATTATGTATGGTTGTTGTGCATATCCTCTCCCCTTGTGCTTCATGCAATTTTGGGTGAAGAGAAACACACAAGTATACTTCTCTTCTTGGAAGCACCTATCCTCTCCCTTTGAACCCTTTGGAAATCTTGGGTGACAAAATGCATTTTTCACTTCAAATATGTGTTACCTTTAGAAGGCCTACCTCCCAACATGTGAGAGGGAACAACCTAAGTGGTGCTTTCATTTTAGTCCACTATATAAATAATTGGTTGTGACTAAATTCATTAACCAGCTAGTATTGTTGTCCTATACCAAAAAATATCTCCCTTAGTATCCTTGTGATGTGTTAAAACCCTTAGATATTTCTAAGGTCTAGGGGGAGTCTTAATTGAGTGAATCTCCACATTTATAGCACTAGTTTATCCTAAAGTATAGAATAATAACCATATTTGTAGTGGCTCAACATTTCCTCTGAAATACATATTTCAAAGTAGTGCATGGGAAGCTGACCACTCCCAAAAGTTACTTACCATGTTCGGTTTTTGGTTGAGGAAATAAAGAAAATGGGGAAGGGACTCCTTTGCTATGCATGTCAAGATGATACATTTCCTTGACATAGCCTACTTGTCCATTCCATCTTCATGTATTAATCATCTCTTAGGGGATGTTGATAAGCCTACTAAGAAATACACACCAGAACTATCATTTTTCATGCTTGTGAGTTAGTTTAATACTTTCCTTGGTTCCAAAACATTGCAAACAAACATCAAAAATCTTTCTTAAAATTTTAAATTGTGTGGTCTAAGTATGGATACCCTTTGAAAAAACCTTAATATTGATGCTTGTCCTAAGGATTTCTATCCTTAGAGATTTCTAAATATTTTGGTTTACATCTCAATCCATACTTTTCAAAGTTAACCTAAGCAACTATGGCTTTAAACTTCATGACTTTCACATAATGGACCTTGTGAAATGAATGATGTTTTTTTGACATGTACATTTAGTTTGAAACTTAAGCAAGACAAGTGTTTGTGGTAAAAAGAAACTCTTTTAAGCAAGAAAAATTGAAAAATTGAACTCCACATGACTATTTGGTGTCCGATAGATCTGGTTGAACAACCAAACCTTATTCTCGCTATCATACAACCAAACTTTAAACTAACTGAAGGAGAAAAAACAAATATAATTAGTAGTTTGAGGAGCTTCACTTTTGAAACAAAGGAATTTCCAATCTAGTTGAGAAACACAACAAACATTTTAGATGAACAAGAGGAAAACACTGATATTGTGGTTGGAAGGCCCATATTACCACTTCCTACATGGCAATGAATATCCTCTTTTTCGTGATATCATGCTTCTCCAAATGATCTCTCTCAAAGTCAAAATCCCCAAGAGAAGGTCTAAATTACACTATTTCAAACTTATACATCATAGTGCAATGAATATTTGGAGATGTATCTTAAGAAATCACTGAAACTGAGATAGATCAATAAGGAGATATTTTCTATGTGCTTTAATAGATGAACCAAATCTATGCATTTCACAAGTGCTTCTTGTTTAAATAATTGAGTTCATAGGGTTTGATCACTTTCAAGGTATAGCATGTTTCACACTACCCTGGTCTTACAAAAACAAAGGTTCACTATAGGTCAACATTGGGTCAAACATATGATCCATCCTTAATCATATTTAATCCTTCACTTCACCAAAATTTGCAAACTTTTGAACATACCAACAGATTGTACTTAGACATCTATCAACCCAAACCCTAACATAGCTACTTTGTATGATAAATGAATCCTTTTCTATGCACATTTAGTTAATTTAGTAATCACCTCTAAACTAGTTTAGCTTGATGGTCACAAGTCTACCCTGAAGATTCACAAGTTCATTAACATCCTTTATCCAAACATCAAACATCAAATTTATAGTCAAAAGTGTTGTCACAAAATATTTTCAAAGACCACTCCCCACATCATTCATCTTTCCATCTCTCACTCATACCATTGCTCCAAAATGACTTAGAGGAGACCTCTTACCTAAATTTGAGTCAACTAGAGAGTTTAAGCATTACAAATATCAACACAACTCTCCCATAGGTGACCCAAAATTTATGGTAACAACAAGATCACAATACAAGAGAATCATGGAGAAAACCAAAGTCTCATCCACCATCATTGATACCAACCCTCAATAATTTGATCCATGAGGTCATTCTAACCCCCTCACAACAAGCCCAAAATCAAGGACCATATGAGGTAGAAGATGTTACAAATAATCCATTTGAGCTTAAAATCTTGAGTATAAGAAGGAATGCCAAGCCATAGAGAAGATAACATCAATCCCTCCATCATTTTCAGTACAGAACTTGACTTCATCCATGCTTCCATCAACTCCATCACTAGGGCTAACTGAAACGTAAACTTCTAGTCTTGACACTAGTATTGCTAAGGAATTTGGTCATACTCCACCTTTGGCAAGCAACACACTTGTGGGTAACCTCAAAAGCAATCCACCACAAAAACACCACTTGGAAACCTACCTTTGGTGCTCCTCTCATTCCTGAACACCCCCCACATCAACATAAACCAATTATACTTGTTGATTCCAAAACAACCTTGACATATCAAGTGCACCCATCATCATCCATCCCCACAAGTACCACAAGTGTGCCCAACATTACACAAGGTAGTATTAATCACCAAGAGCATGTTAATACCATCATGCAAAATTAACGCTTAACACAAATAGGGACATGTTTATCCAACCACTCCATTGGTTCATCTATACTATTGATTTCACAAAACACATCCATCCCATACATCATCAGCCCAAATCAAAACAACACCTTGGTTACAAATCTCGTCAACCAAGGTAATACCTTGGTCACATGTCAAATACAAGGGAACACCCTACCCATTGATCAAGGGAACCCTTTCAATCAATTGCAAGGTCTAAATGTTCCATTACCATCATAATACCAGATGACACCAACATCATCTTTCCCCTTGGTCCCCCACGTCATGCAAAATCAAACTGAACCTCCAACTTACATTCCTCCATCCCAATCCACCATCTTGTAAGGAATGATAAACCAAGGCAACCCTCAACCATTCATCAACTACCTATGGCCCACTGAAAGCATCAACACCCAAAACCCATTGTAGGTTCCCTAACAACCAACCAATCCTACATTGCAAGCACATACGTTAGCTTTACAACAAGCACAATAGGCTTATTAGCAAGCCATCCAACAATAGTAACAATGGAAAGTAACCCTATTATCCCACCAACAATAGCAAGAATCCCTAGCAACACAACAAAAAAATAGCAAGAAACCATAGTAGCATAACAACAACAACAACAACAAGTAGCATTAGCAGCACAACAAGTAGCCCTAGTAACACAACAACAATAGCAACAACAACAAGCTTAACAACAAGCCCTCATGGATCAACAACAATAACAAGTGCAATAGCAACCCTAGTACCACAAAAAAAACAAGCTCAACAAGAAGCCTTGTTGGCCCAATAGTATGCCCAACAATAACAAGTACTTGCACAACAACAATTACAACAACATGGTTTATACTATAGCTCTCAATAGAAAATTATCAATGCAAACATGTTACAAAAATATACGCCTCCACCACAATCACCTTCAAAATATTATACACCACCATACAAACAATACAACACCTCATGATATCAAAATCCCATGTTCAATCCATCCTCCATCCTATAATACACAACACATGTTCCTCCACAAAACCCACAATTTGATGTAGCATTGCAACTACAAGGCATTAACAAATGTAGGATATTTAGATGGGAAAAATGAGGAAGCCCTATACAAAATAAAACCTATGCCCCCATATATTCAACTAAAAAATTGCAATGGTACCATTCCCTCTCAGTTTTGAAGTCCTCAAATTTGATAAATACAAAGGAAGAGGAAGTCTTGTGGACCACATCAAAGATTTTAACGTCATGTGTATGGAGGTCACCTACAATGAGTCCTATTTGAGGCATCTCTTTCCATGAAGCTTGACAAGACCAACAATCGATTGCAATCATTGACTAGGTATCATTATTCATGTTTCATATCCTATGTTTCATGTTTCATTTCCTTGTTCCATTTTTTCATCATTTGGTTTAATTACCTATTAGGGGTTTGACCAAGGAAGCCCCTATTCCCTAACAATCAACACTTTTTCTTTCTTTGTGCAACTATAGATCTAGGTGCTTTGAAGACTTGAAGATCATTTAAGATTAGGGTACAAGGTTTTTGGAGTTGGCTCCCCATTTACAAGGTCATAATCTTCATTAAAAGGTCATCTACAACCCCAAAATTAGAGTCTCAAATTTGGGAACCTACAAGAAAAGATTGAGTAGACTGAGAAGACCATATTCAGACTTTGAATTTCTAGAAAATCTAAAGTGGAGTCATTTTCCACAACTGGTGAATGAGTCTCAATGTAGGTGTTTTTTTAGAGATTTTTGTAGAATTAGATACCCATTTTCTTAAAACTTGTTCCTATGTAGAAACCCTAATCTAGGATTGATTTTCCTAGATTGGCGAATGAGTCCTAATAGGCCAAAATTTTAGTATTTATAGAATATCTAGTCTTCATTCAAGTATCTACAAGTTTCCATGTACACACATTCTATTTTACAACTTTCTGTTTCATTTTACACACTTTTCTAGGTCATTTTGTAGTGCATTACATTAAACTATGATATAGAGTTGCATCTTGAATTTCATTTTTTTTCCAAGTCTAAACTCAGTGGTGAACCCATTATTGGATTATTTTCAGTCCCTAGCACAACCCTATTGCAATATATCTTTCTCTTTTGCATTGAGATCTATAGGGTTATCCTTGAGTGTAAGCTTTGAAAGTTGGTGTGATAGCACTTTATCAACCTATCTCCCATTTTCTTTGGTTCCATTTTGGTGAACTTTCCTTTAGAACATAATAATTCCTATTTGGATTGCATCTCCATCCTAGATTTGGATTTTGTTGAAATTGCATTAGGATTTGCATTCATTAGTGTGTATTTTAGGGTTTCAAATTTTGCATTATTGAAAGCTCATTTAACTTTCATTTTTGCATCTAATTTCATTTAAAATATGCATTCACATCTTATATCTAGATCATACAACATAGAAAACATAAAAAATAACTAAAAAATCTAGAAAATATTTAAGAAACCCCTACTGGAACTCATTCGCCAACTTGGAAAAATCAGTCCCAGTGCAAATTTTGAACTGCATTTTATAAAGTTAAATTTTCTATTTTTAAGCTTCTATTTGTTGTTAAAACTTTTTTATTTCAGTTTACATACTTTCTGTTACATTCAAATCATTAGAAGTAGAATAATTTAGATTCATTGCAATTGTGGTTAGAACTAGTTTCTTGTAGTTTTCATTCTCAACATTAGTTCATAGTTCAATTAGATCATATTACATTTGTAATTCATTCAAAAATGAAAACTAAAAGCTAAAAAATTTAAAAGAAACAAAAGAAAAATGGTCAACCTTAGAGACAACATATCATTCAAAACCTTTAGTAGTGATGAATTTGACATGTTAGATGAATCCCTTGATGACTTGATCTCTCCCAGATCATCCATTAAAGGTTTGATACAAGAGGATGCAAGCATCGACAATCATGATAATCAAAATTATTTTCTTGATATCTCTCCCATTGATGACGAAGGTATTTTGGTGAAAGAATATACAATCATAGAAGATCATGAAAGTCTTTTTTGTCTTCCCCCTTGGAAATATATTATGACACATAAATGTGAGATCATGTCCACTACTTTACCTAATGCCCATTCATCTCCCAACACCTACCTACTTGTGAAAATGCTTTAGTGAATAAGAATACAATCATGAATGATCATGACAAGCACATTTGTGTGGAGGATATGTTGATATTAAGAGATCCAATTCATTATGAGCTATGAAAATCCTACCTCTCTTACTTGGGAAAACATCATAGGACATGGGGATGTAAATATAGATAATCATAACAAGCAAACCTTTCCTTCTCCTAATATCTTCTCTAGACATGAAGAATATAGTTTAGTGTTAGAAGATGTTAGAAGATATCCTTATTGAGACTCATGAGAATCTTATTCCTCCCTTTACTAATGCCCCTACCATTTGGGAAGACCTATTTGAACAAAGAATTCCAATCATTAGTAAACATGAAATTCACAGTTATTCTTCTTCCCTTGATGCCTCCCCTATCTATGATGAAGCTACTTTACAAATCTAACCACAAAATTGATGAACCTTTTATTTGTCACTTTCCTAAAATCTCTCCTACTAGGGTGATATTATGGGACAAGAGAATGATACCTTAGAGAAAAAGGATGAAATTATGGACAACAATAAAATTTCCCCCTCTCCTAATATCTCTCCTATTGGTGAAGAAGATATTATGGTGTTACAAGATCCAATAGATGGGAATCATGAGGAAAACAATATTGAACAAGAAAATACCATCATTGACACAAAAAAATCTAACCATTTATAACCCCCTTAGTTGTGATGTAGTTATTTTAGAAGAATCCACCTTTGAATGTCATGGACATCTAGTTTCTTCTCCTAAATCTCTCCTACTAGGTAAAGTATCATGGTGCAAGCAAACGAAAAAATTGACACACTTCTTTCAAACAATAATAACATGGCTTCCTTAGATGAAGATGAAGTGACATTAGAATCCTCTTCACTAAGAGATCATGAAACTATGAACAAGGATTTTGACTTTATTCACAATAGACATCCCTTGACATGAACCAAACATGTCGAACCCATACAAGAGATAAAAAAACAAAAAAACAAATTGAAGAGGCCACAAAATTATTGGAAAGTGATTCAACAAACTTTAATGTCATACCTATATTAATAAGAGAATACAAGATCATAACAAAATATTCTAAAAAAAAAGAAGAGAAATTGGAAAAGAAAATGCAAAATTCAAAAACATTCACTTCAACCACTTTAGATGAAATGACAACATACATGATATACTTTGATAAGGTTGAACAACCATTGAATTCAAAAGAAGTGAAAAATATTTTTGAAAGAGGTTTTGAACTTATGAAGCAACTTGGGGAAGGATGTGATGTTATAGAACAAGTTATCCATGTCCCTATAAAGCCAAAAACACAAGAAATGAATAATGAATCATGGATATTGTCCCTCAAAACAAAAGCCTTCATTTAATGCCAACACTATCACAAAAGATTCTTCCAAGAAAACTTTAACTTTGATGCATCTAAAACTGATAGATATCTAATTATATATGTATCAAGTTTACACCTTGTTTACTCATCATAATAAATAACCTTAGTTGATGCTCTTTTCCATGCAATCATTGTAGGATCATAGCATACTCACTATTGCATGTTTTACATTCTTCGCAAGTCATTCCATTTTTCAAGGAGTAGCATATCATCATCCATTTTGGGCTCACCCTTGTCCTACACTAAATGGGAGCAAGGGGGTTAGTAAGCCTTATCCTCGTATGTCACTTGTCATTGTCTCTTTTGGCTAGTTGATCACCTTTCATGTACATTGTACCATAGAAAAAAGGCAACTTGCTTGATTTCAGGATTAATTGATGATAAATTAGACCTAATGAGGCCTTGATTTGGTGTTGTGAGGTTTTTTTCACATCCACACTAGGTCTTAGACCCTTTCAAATGCATTTAATAATGTCTTGCAAAGGTGTTGTAGAGTATTGTAATTTAAGAATTTCATGCTTTTCTAGGCTTAGTGAACCCATCTTCCCTTAATTCAACATTATAAAATGTGTTTAATGACATTATCATACTAATATATAAGGCTTGTAAATAAAACTTATTGTTAATATAGTGTTGTAATGTGTCTTACACATTCACACTGGATGGTGTGCCTTCCTATGCAGTGTGAACCTCATTTTAGTGTTGTAAATTGTATTAAATCACACTTTCACATTTAATTTTATGTCCCAAGCCCTAATTGACATTTACATCATCATTAATATTCCCCATATTACCCCATATTGTGCATCCTAAAGCATAATTTGATCAAATACCTGACAAAGTCACCATAAAAACCTTATTTCCCTACATCCTAGCATCCTAGTTGAAAAATGGCCCCCTTTGGTACTAATTCACCATTTGTGGTGAATGAGTCCCTACTAGGTGGGACTAATTCACCCAAGGTGGCGAATGAGTCCCATTTAGGCCATTTTTGACTTTTGAGTAGGAAAAATTAGGTTTTAAATTTAATTTTATGTTAGCCTTAGGGATCCAATTTATGGGAAAATAAGGTGAATTGCCTATAAAATCAAGTCTCTAAAACCTAATTTACATATCTTAACTCATTCTCACATCTCTTATAATTCATTCATCAAATATCTTCTCCCTCAAGTCAAGCAAGTTAGGGTTTCATCATTGTAAGTCATCAAGATAGCTTCTTAATACATTCAAGGGAAAATTATTCACATTTTGCATAGAAATTAAAGACCAAACATCATGGAAAGGTATTAACTCCATTATTGCATGCTTCATTATATTTTTTCTTCAATTTGGTTTAATTACCTAAAAATGGGTTCGACCAAGGAAAATCCCCATGTCCTAACATCCATCATTTCTCTCTTTTCTTGTATGTTTGCAAATTTAGGAATCTTGAAGGCTTGGAAATCATTGAATATCAAGTTGCAAAGTTTTTGAAGAAATAACCTTGTTGATCAATTCAAAATATCCACTAAAAGTCACTTTTAGGCCTAAAAATCAAACTTTCAGAGGTGGACACCTGTTAGGAGCTGAAGTGTAGACCAGAGACCTCAGTTTCCACCTTTGAATTTTCAAAAATTCAAAAGCAGAATGATTTTCCATGGATGGTGAATGAGTCCCACTTCCAGGCCTTTTTTTTTTGTAGTTTTGGATACCCATTTGTCTGAAATGGGCTCTAGAATAGTTTCTGAGAACTGGGACTAATTCACCTAGAATGGCGAATGAGTCCCACTATGTATAAAAATTAGGATTAGTAGCATTCTAGAAGTCATTTCCAATCTTCATCATTATCTCAGGTTCACACTTTCAGTTTCATCCATTTTAGTTTTAGTTTGTTATTTGTTTCTATGTGTTTTTTCATTATACAATGTGTTTTCAAAAAACATGCATTTCTATAGTTTTATCGTAATAACCAATCCATTTTACTAGTTTGTTGCATTTATATTATTGAATTTAGGAACATTTTCACTGTACCTACATTAGTTTGAGTGAACCACCTAGATTTTGGGTATGCGATCTATCTATTTCCTTTAGGTGAAAGACCCTAATTGAGCAAAAGAGAGTCATAGCATTTCACACCCTTAAAATCTATGGTTCATACATATAAGAGCAAGCTTGGGATGTGGATGACATGCCTTAATTTGGTTGTCATGTGGCATAATTATCCATGATGTAGTTCGATTTGGAAACATATGACCTGGCATAGGGCTTTCCAAGTTGGCTCTCATGTTTTTTTTCATGTTAGCATTTATCATTGGCTACTTTAAAGTAATTGCTCATAGGGATGGTGTAGCAATCAATTTAAAGTGGGGGCATACATCAATGACATCTTTTAGAAAAAAATTTAATGGTATGATTTTCCTTTTTTCTTGTGATGTTTCCTCTTCTTGGTGGTATCATTGGGTTTGATGTCGTCCAAGAGTGTATGATCTACTGACATGGCATGATGCGAACAAGGCATCACATGGGTGATAATCTGTCATTTTTGACTTTTCCTCTCTTGGAGACATTAGGCACAATGCTCCCTAAGAAGAATACCATTACATGAACAAAGAAAATTCCCTTTAACAATTTTTTTACATGACAAAAGAATTTACAAAAGGTATTGCATTGTGGTGCATTATCAAAGTTATTAGGAGGATAAAGTCTTTTATATGGTTAGTATGATGGGAAGCCAACATACTAGCATGGATTTCTCATTAAATGATGGGAAGCTGACACACTGGCATGACTTTCTCACTAAACCACTTCTTTGGGACAACTCACCCTGTGGATGACCCAATGTTTTGTGGCCCTAGATTCAACACATCTTTGTCAAACCTTGATCCACCTCATTTTTTATTGTTTTACTTGTTTTTCTTTCTTTTAGTTACTAACATTGCATGTTTGTGTATCTTATTTTGGTACATATTGTGCATCTTGTGCATGTACTTTTGTGCCTGTGTCAATTTGACTTAGGGTCTTGGATCATGGGGGCTTGACCACTTCCTTGATCTTTGTTATAATAGACCATCTGCATTGGTACACTCAGACCCCTCCTCAATGGCTATTTTAGTGTGAGTTTGAAGCAAGTTTATCCTCTCACTAAATTGGGGGCTAAATGAAGTCACTGAATAAAATCCCTTGCTTAATTTGGGAATGTTTAATGATAAATTGGAGTTGATCTAGTGTCATAATGAGTTTTACACATCCACATTAGTTCTGAGGCCCTTTTAAAGCTAAATAAACGTAACTCTGCCTTAATCTAATGTTGTAAAATATATTTATTTACACTTTCAAATTAAATTTAGGAGGATTGTAAACTAAGGTGGACCTAATCTAGTGTTGTAATGTGTTTTACACATTCACATGAGATTTAGGTCCCTTCTAAGCTAAATAGACCCAATTTTTGTTTAATTTAGTGTTGCAAGGTGTATTTGTTTACACTTTCACATTTAATTTTGGGTCATCTTGCATTTATGACCATTATCTCATCATTAATAGGCCCCTATGGTCCCATATTATGCATCCCAAGGCATATTTTGATAAAAAAAATCCAACAAGATCCACATATGAGCTTACTTTCTTCACTCCCTGACACTTTATCTGGCAAAATAGCCCCTATGGGGCCCATTTTCCACTATGGGTGAATGAGTCCTATCTAGGTGGGACCCATTCACCTAGCTTGGTGAATGAGTCCCATTTGAGCTATTTTCAAGGTTTGAGTGGGAAAAACTAGGGTTTAAGTTTAAATTTTTCCTATGTCAGCCTTTGGGATCAAATTAACAATCATTTTAGTGGATTTCCTATATAAACAGTATTTCAAATCATTATTTCATCAAACCTACATGATATCAAGCCAAGAAAGCAAGAGTTGAGCATTCCAAGTCTTTACAAGATCATCAAGATAGCATTCAAGATCATTTCTAAGGCATTCAAGGGAAGAATTCTCCATCAATTATTGCAGCAAGCCAAGATCCATCATCATGTCAATCATATCAAGCATCAAACATGTTATTGAGCTAGTGTTGTGATCAAGCGTTGAAGATACAAGAATAAAAATCGTTCTACTCCTATTGTCAAGATCAAGATCTACATCCTTCATGGACATTCATGTTGAGTTCTAGACTTACAAAGCATCATTTAAAAGGCATCATTCAAGGTATCATTGTTCATGTTTAATATTTTTTTTCATGTTTCATGTCCTTGTTTCATTATTTTATCATTTGGTTTAATTACCTAAAAGGGGTTTGACCAAGGTAAACCCCTATTCCCTAAAAATAAATGCCTTTGCTCTCTTTATTTATGTAATTGTAGACCTAGGTGATTTGAAGACTTGACAATCATTGAAGATTATGTTACAAGATTTTTGGAGTTGTCTCCC
This sequence comes from Sequoia sempervirens, assembly GCA_007258455.2. Taxonomy (NCBI): domain Eukaryota; kingdom Viridiplantae; phylum Streptophyta; class Pinopsida; order Cupressales; family Cupressaceae; genus Sequoia; species Sequoia sempervirens. Next base: position 38,181 of record VDFB02354634.1, read on the forward strand.
CATTTGAAAGGTCATAATATTCATTAAAATGTCATCTATAGCCCCAAAATCAGAGTTTCAGATATGCAAACCTACAGGAAAAGATTGAGTAGAATGAGAAGACTAGATTTATATTTTGAATTTCCAAAAAAATCTAAACTAGAATCATTCAATATAAGTGGTGAATGAGTCCCACTATAGTTTTTTTTTAGTTATTTTTACATATTTGGATACCCATTTGCTCAAAACATGTTCTTGTGCAAAACTGGTACTTATTCACCTAGATTGGCGAATGAGTCCCAATAGGAAAAAGTTTCCAAATTTGCATACTTTTTACAGTCTTCATTCAAGTCTCTACAAGTTTCCAGGTGCACACATTCTATTTTGCAACACTTTGTTTTGTTTTACACACTTTTCTAGGTCATTTTGTAGTGCATTGCATTAAATTGGGGTGTAGAGTTGCATCTTGCATTTCATTTTCTTTCCATGTCTAAACTTGGTGGTGAACCCATTATTATATTATATTCAATCCCTAGGATAGCGCTATTGCAATATATCTTTCTCTTTTTCTTTGATATCTCTAGGGTTATCCTTAAGTGGAAGCTTTGAAAGTGGGTGTGATAGCACTTGATCAACCTATCCCCCATTTTCCTTGGTTCCAAATGCAAAATTGCATTCACTTGTTTGTGGGGAACATATTGGTGGGAAATGATGCCATTTGGGTTGAGGAATGTAAGAGAAACCTATTAAAGAGAAATGACCCTCATCTTTCATGATACATATGATCCACAAAAATATCGAAGACTATGAGGATGATATTTTGGCCAAATTAAAGAAAAGGAGTGAGCACATAGAGGTATTACGACCCATCTTTGACAAGGTCGTAGAGTATAAGGTATGGCTAAAATTGAAAAAGTGTGTCTTTAGGGTAACATCAAGGAAGCTTTTTGACCGCACAATATCATAAAGAGGGATAGAAATTAATCCAGTAAAATTTGAAGCAATCCCAGACATGGAACTGCCACAAACATTGAAGTAGATGAGAGGGTTACAAGGAAGATTTCAGTCCAATTACAAGGTTCATAGTACAATTGTCAAAAAAAATCCACCCATTATTACATCTTCTCCATAAAGGAATGGGATGAGAAGTGCGATAACGATTTCCAATAGATCAAGGACTACCTATTGACACCTCCAGTACTCATGCCACCAATACCAAACAAATAATTAATCCTGTATATCTTAGCAACACCAAAAACACTGGGTACTCTTCTATCACAACATGCTAAAAATGGAAAAGAAAGAGCCATCTATTACATCAGTAGGAGCTGGTAGGCTACAAAATTAATTACTCATCCATTTAGAATAGATGATTAGTGGTGGTTTTTGCTTCAAAAAAATTTAGACATTACATGTTGTCGCATCAAATCAAGCTTATTGCAAAGATCAACCCATTGAAATATTTGTTATCCAAAGCAACTATCATACTAGGAAAATGGCCAAATGGCTAATGATCTTGACTGAATTTTACATAGAGTATGTGGAGTGCAAGGAAAACAAAAGACAAGTGATTGTGGAACAACTAGCAAAAGCACCCATCTATGCAGAGAACCCTTTAATATATGAATTTCCTAATGAATCAGTGTTCCTTGTCAATACAAAAGATCAATGGAAAATATATTTTTATGGATCATTTACCCAACATTGATTAGGGGCGAGTATTCTTTTTATCACTAGGTATGTACAAGATCATCATGGAAAAAACAAGCCCTTAAGTGGCAAAAAATTCAGAAAAATTAGAGTTAAGCAACTTGACGTAAAAATTTGAAGAAGTTATCTATTTTATGTCAAAAATATGTAAGAATAGAATATGTAGAAAATCGAATGTAAATTCTAAACTACTAGGTTTATTTTTAAAAAAACTAAAAATCTATTTGATGAAAATTTGAAATTTCAATGCAGTAGTACTCAAATTTTAGGGAAAAAATAAGAAGTAGCTATCTGTCTGACCACCCTAACTACAATAAAATGATAATATTTTTTTATAATATTTTACATATAAGTAGAGGACTCATGTCTCAATGTGATGTATATTTTTTTGTAATTTTTTTCCAAGTAAATAATTAATTATGAAATTTTTATTAGAACTTTTAAAAAATATAAAAACTCGTATGTTTGACCACCTTAACTTGGTCAAAACTTCATGATTTATTTTTTAATCTTATATTATGTGAAGAATAGAATGTGACCCATGTTTTAGATTCAAAAAATGTGATATTTTTTGAAAGCTATAGATGTTTTTCAATCAACCTATCAATTACGACTTTAGTTATAATTCAAATAGAAAAGGAATAATAATTATTTATTAAATTCATAGTAAAGCATAATTTATATTGGTGGAAAGATGAGAATCTCCTTTAAAAACCCTTTTTATTTCATCAATTTTGTGTAAAAAAAAGTCATCAGCCACATACCCTACACATACCCATCATATTGCCACTTTTTGGCCCATCATGATCCTACACATACCCCACCCCTCAAGGTGATTGCATCCTGAAGTCATATTGGCTATCATTTCCATGTACTAACAACATTGTTAAGTATGAAGCCCTGATAATGGGTCTAAGGATACCATTTCAATGAAAAATACAATAGTTGAAAATCTATGGGGACTCATAACTAGTTATCAACCAAGTCTACAATGACTACCAAACCAAGGATGGTAAACTCACTCCTTGTAAGAAGATGGTAGAAAGTAGATCAAGGAAATTTCCATAGATATAAATTTTGAGAAGATTCCTCACATGAACAATCAAGAAATAGAAACCATGGCAACAATTAGATCATTGTTAGATATACCACACAACATCCTTCAATGCAAGTTCTTGGTAGAACAACTTCTCATACTAGCTTTCCAAATATTGGAATCTAAATTTGTGTGTGTAATCATTGGTCCTGGTTCCCCATGGTATCATAATATATTCACTTACCTTAGCAAAGGAACCCTCCCATTAGATATCACCTCCAACCTATAAAATACCTTTATTAAGAAGGCATCCTAATTCATGATTCTAGGTGATACCTTTTACCAAAGAATCATTGAAGGTACACTACTACGATGTATTAACCAAGAGGAAGCCTTGACCACCTTAATAGAAGTACATGATGGTATATGTGGTTCCCATTCTAGTGGTATGACTTTAGCTAAGAAACTCTTAAAGATGCGGTATTACTAGCCAACCATGGAAAGAGAATCCTATCAATATGTGCAAAAGTGTGCCTAATTTCAACAACATGGATATTTTATTCATGCTCCAGCTCAGGAATTACAACCCATGGTCGCATGTTGACCTTTCTTGTAGTGGGTGCTTGAACTCATAGAAAATATTACTCCAACCTCATCTAATGGCCACAAGTTCATCATAATGGCCACTAAGTACTTTATTGAGTGGGTAGAAGCCATTCCTATGACCTACACAATAGGGAAGCAAATTACCAAATTTATCCTGAATTATCTTATCTATTGTTACGGTGTTCTACAAGGCCTTATTTTTTATAATAGAACACCCTTCAAGAATGAAGATGTGAAATATTTATGTCAAATATTTAACATCCAACATTGCTTCTCTACCCCTTATTATCCATAGGGCAAGGGTTACTTCGAGGCTACAAATTAGACCATTTTGAAAATCCTAAAGAAAATGGTCAATGAAGCTGGTCGTGACTAGCATCTACACTTAAATCCTTCCCTGTGGGCCTATCAAACTAGTATCCACACACCTATAGGTGCAACCCCATTCTCCTTGGTCTATAGATCGAAAGTCATCCTGCCTATTGAGGTCAAGCTTCCCTCATTGCGAGTTGTTGGTTCTTTTTCTAGCAGAACTTTGAAATCCTCTAAAGGATAGCCAACCCTTATGCTTAATAATATTCAAAGTTAGTGTCCAACACATTGGAGATTTGATATGTAACCATTTCTCCCTTGCAATTTGGGCTCTATGAAACCCAGGAGGGTGATCCCAACAATGTGTTTATAAATACTGGTGTGTCTAGGCATCAAACACAAAGTACATAGATGATTCTCCTTAAGTTGTTTAAGAGACCCAGTACCCCAAAGGTTTGGTTGACCTTCATGGAAGTGTCTAACTCAAACAAAAGAAAATGAAATTCATCAAATTTTACACACACCCACAACAAGATTGATAAGTAAATTGATTTTAATTTTGTGATTAGTTGTTGAAATGGCCATCACAATTGTAGTATAATTACCTTACTTAAAATAGTGCCATATTATTTAGAACAAATTCAATCCTAATACCCACATGATTTGAAAATAATTTTCATATATGGCAATACCCAAAGTCTTGAAAACACTACATTAAAGTATTCCCACTTAACATCTCAAACATTCACTTGTTACTAGCATCCTCATACACGACTTATTAGAAACCTACAATTATACGCAACCATTTATATTATTCATAGTTTGTAAAAATAGTACATATGAGATCAAACTGTAGAGACTTTATACTACTAGGTATGTGCAAGATCATCATGGGCCAAAAAGTGGCGATATGATGGGTATGTGTAGGATATGTAGCCGATGACTTTTTTTTACCCAAAATTGATGAAACGAAAAGGGTTTTTAAAGGAGATTCTCAGCTTTCTACCAATATAAATTATGCTTTACTTTGAATTTAATAAATAATTATTATTCATTTTCTATTTGAATTATGACTAAAGTCGATTGATAGGCTGATTGAAAAACATCTATAGCTTTCAAATGATATTATATTTTTTGAATTTGAAACATGTGTCACATTTTATGCTTTGCATACTATAGGATTAAAAAATAAAATTGAATTTTATGAAGTTTTGACCAAGTTAAGGTGGTTAGACATACAAGTTTTTATATTTTTTAAAATTTGTAATAAAAAAATCATAATTTATTTTTTACTTGGAAAAAAAGTACAAAAAAAAATTCATCACATTGGGACATGAGTCCTCTACTTACATGTAAAATTTTATAAAAAAATATTATCACTTGATTGTGGTTAGGGTGGCCAGATAGACACCTACTTCTTTTTTTTTCCTTGAGATTTAAGTACTACTACATTAAAACTTCAAATTTTCACCAAATAGATTTTAATTTTTTTTTCAATAAACCTAGTAGTTTAGAAACTAAATTCAATTTTCTACAAATTCTATTCTTACATATTTTTTAAATAATATAGATAACTTATTCAAATTTTTACGTGAAGTTGCCTAACTCTTATTTTTCTAAAATTTTCAACAATTAAGGGCATGTTGTTTCCATGTTGATCTTGCACATACCCTAGACTCATTTCTATATATTATCAATATTATAATCATAGAACTAATATACATATTGATTTACTTCATCCCTAAAACATACTACCAAAAATTTTAGTATTCTTTTCTATTTCTGTGTGACCAGTTCAAAAAGATAGCCCACTAACCTCTCTTGTAATCAACCTTGAAATCCCTTTTATAGACCAAGGGAGCAACAAACATCACACTAAATTACACATTGCATTTCACTTTCAATTGAAAACTAATTTCACCAAAATGTGAAATATTCCCTGGATAGTTATAAGCAATCATTTGTAGGATAGGGGAAAGAAAAATTCCAAAAATCGGTAGTCAGAGAAGACCCACTAGCCTTCCAAAAGGCATCATTATCACAACATCAAAACTTGTATGTCCACACCAAACCCAGATAGGTCACCATCAATAAAAAAAGAATAGACCAGCCAAAAGGAACCAAATCAACATAAAGGAACAAAAACCAAGCACTAGCTTAGAAAGAAAATGAGTTGCTACCCTTCTTTGTTAGCAATAGAGTAAGCACATCCACTTGGTATCCTTATAAAAATTGGGGAAACTTCCACCGCCTCATCATCCAAATCTACCAATTTAGTCATGGCCATAAGATATTAGTGGTAAACTGAATCAATCTTAGTATCACTATCCAAGGGATCATCTGAGACTTCAATGGTAGAATGATGCTTGCTCAAATAAGCTTGGTGATATTTTCTCTTCCTCACTACCTCCCTCTTAGGGCTATTATATTTCTTCCCTTTACCTTTGACCAATTCCTTCAAAAAAATTCTACTTCTCAGATAATAGGAACACTTGACAACATTCTACATAGATTTCTTAAAAAATTTTCTTTCTTCCTCAGAGTTATAGGAACATTAGGGATATCATGTTCATTCTTGGGAGTGTCACATTGAGACTCAAAGGGATTGATTCTCCTAGACCTTCAGACTGGGCCGACAGAGACACTTAGTTTATCCATTTTTAGCAGAGTAAATACATAGGACAAAGATACTACCAACAATGTATGAACTCTATCAACTCAAAACTAGCTATCTCAAACTATGGAATTACTAAAAAAAACTCCACACACTCCAACTTAGATTTGCAATTCTTGAAGAAATCAAATGGTGAGAATAAAACATATAAAATCCTCATTAAATAGAGCAATTGGAGAGTGCCTACATTAATGTTTGAAGAAAGCTTGTGTGAGAGAGGTAATAATCTAATACTTTGATTTTTGAACTTTATCCGTTGATCACACATTGAGAAAAATCAATGGATAATCAATCAGAATGATCAATTATGATCAAGTTAATTTGTATTCTCGTGATGCCTTTCCATAATTAGAAAAACCCAACTAGATAGACACCCACTCTACTGGCATAATTAATCATATACTTAGCACTTAATAAAACCTATCATGTCACATTTACTTGCTCACCCATGGGAATTAATTTACTTGCAATTCATCACAACAAGACAGTAGGGAGTGATCATGATTTAACCTCAAAATATTAGCCTATACTTTTCCTTACTTCAATTTCACCTTCCCATGTGTACTAGCATTTGATAGAATTGACGACCGCAATCAGAAAGCACTTACCAAATCTCAAATGCGTGCCAAGAGAAACTAACTCTAATATGGCATTTATTTTAATCTTAGTGTAGTCTTAGCCAAATTTTAGTAGTACTTTATCTCCACTAAAGTCCATCAGATCCCTTAAAATATTCCATGTGGCATTCTCCCACTTGACCATTGAGAAACAAGATATGAAAATGGGCCCCTCACGGGATGGTAAGGAGTGGTTAGGATTGACCCATGCCACCCGTCATCAACCATTGATATATTTTCTCATAAATCTTTCACCATCTCCAAACTCTTGTGGGTCCCTCCATGAAGCAACATGTGTCATCTCGTCCTCTAGCCCATGACATTTAATAGGTATCAAATAGAATCAAACAGGGTGGTGGGGAGCGGTGGAGATTTGACTAGGTTAGCCATTAACCACCATAGATTTCCCTTTGATACTATTCACCAATCACCAAAAGATATTGGGCCCACCTCATAAATGAAACAGATGTCGAATTCCCACTAGCCCATGTGATTACTTCACCTCAATACATAGAATGGACATGCACATGAGGACCGACCCAAATGGAGACATGTGTTAAGATATACTAGTTGTTGATCTTTCTCAAAGCTCCACCTATTGATCCTTTAGAAGAAATGGTCCCACCACTAAGACGACACATGGAAACCAGCTGCCATCTTGCTTAAATATTTTAATGAAGAATGAAATGGAGCAGGTATGCGGGGAACAGTTGAGATTATCCTGCAATGATTGAATGGTCATTACATAGCCAAAATCAGCACAAGCCACAAATGATATTTTTTTAAAATAGGTTTGTTACTAGGTTGATGACAGTTAGGGGTATGAAGACAAGGATTAAGGCGCTAGGAAAATATTAAAATCTAGTCCTAGACCTAGGAATTTTTTTACAAAGAATTCCAACCTTGAAAATAATTACAACAAATTAGAATGACCAAGAACATCGACTGGTATTATTAGGACTTAGGGTCCAGTAAGAGAATGATCTTGATGGCATCATTAGCGACTTTAATGACCGAGAAGTTGGATTATAAGGTCAACAATGAAATAGAACTCCAATCAGGGTTTTTAGTCTCAAAGGTTAATTTGGAAGGGCTTCTACAATACAAACCCTAAAATAGTGATGAGGAACATAACCATGAACCTAAAATGAGGGTCAAATCCAAATATTACAAAATTTTAAAATGGAACGAAAGAAAATTTTGAGGGGTTCCATCATGAGTGTCATTGAAGAATTTTATCACTAATGAAGAATAGATAGTAACTCGACTAAATGAGCTAGAATTCTAGGATGAGCATTATCTTGATGCCCTTAATCACTTGAAAGTGTATCAAAACTGACTAAAAAGGAGCTATAAAAAGAAGATCAAGAGTTGTTCTTTCCAGGAAGGGGATTTTGTCCTAAAGTAGAATAAAAAGAACCTTCCAAATCAAGATAGTAAAGAAAAGTTTTAGCATAACTAGTTAGTTCCATTTGTCATCACAACAAGATTTAGATCAAGAGCATGCCAATTATCAACACCTAAAGATGAACCCTTGCAGGAACTAACCAATACCCTGCATCTTAAAAAAATTTATTCCTAGGCTTGAAAAGTGTAAATCTAAAAATACAACAAAAAATTAAAAAAAGATAAAAAATCCAAAAATATAAGAAAAAGGATTTAAAATAGTAAAGAAAAAAAATTCCTCTATTGAAAACCACTTCTATGGTGCTTTGGGCAAGTACCTTGGTGAAAACCTAGAAAATTGGTGCCCTGTGTAAATAAAGCACCTCCATCTATCTTTGGCTCTTCATCCTATCATTATTTGCATAACATTCATCCATCACATCATTCATCATGTTTATTCCATCACCCATCCACATTCTAAAGTGTTGTATTCCCCTTTACTACTACATGGCATATTTTGAAGGTCAGTTTGTCCTACCTATGTTGAGGTAGTCTATTGCATCACACTAGAGGTAATTCATTCTAGATTGGGTTGGCTATTTGTATATCTTAAGGTTATTGGAAATCTCATTAAAATTCCCAAAACCATTCATAAAAAAAAAATAAAAAATCTAAAAACACTTGAAAAATAAAAATATCTGGAAACATTCAAAATCCTAAACAACTAAAATCCAAAAACATTCGTAAAGTTGTAAAGTTAAAATGCAAAACATCCAAAACACATAAAAATCCCTAAAAAGGTCAAAACATCAAAAATCCAAAAATGGTACCATGTTGAACTACGATTCTTTGAGTTTGAACATAGGAATGACCATCATTCTTATGCCCTCAAGACACCCTAGGTTAGTCCTTTAGGAGTCCCTCATAATAAACTTGTGGTGTAGAAAAATGTGTCCCTTTACATTTTCACACTCAATTGATTCGTCCTCGTGGATTTTTCCTTAATGTTGCCTTGATTTAGTGTTTTAATGTGGATAACACACTCACATTAGGTATTGGGACCTTGTAAACTAATGGAATTTAATAGTGCCTTACAAAAGTGTTGTGAAGTGTTGTAACACCCTTTCATACTTTTCTAGGGTTTTATAAATTAACTAAGCATAATTAATATAATTTTAATCAAAATTAACTTTAATATTCCCTTATTTGGAGTGTTGTAAAGTGTTATAACACACTTTCACATTTGTCTAGGATTTTCATTAATAATTGGGCTTTCTAATGCTTTAATTAGCCCTATTTTGCATCTACAAGCCTCATTTATTGCATATTTTTTAGGATAATAATGACACCAATCAGTAACCAATCATACTTTAGGTGTTTTTGGCTTGTGTGGCTCAAATTTAGTGATCTAGGAATTTTTTGTCACTTTGGGTGAATGAGTCCCATCTGGAATTTTGGGTCCCAAACTATTTTTATGCCTTTCCAAGCACTTTTTATTTTTGGTCCCATACATTATTCCAGATGGGATTCATTCACCATCTTGGATGAATGAGTCTTGTGTAATCAAAATTGAAATTAATTCAAATTCTTGGTAGGATTTTGTCCCCTTAGATATGATGTCGACTTGGAGTGTTGTAATTTTAGGAATTTTTGCATAATTAAGTATAAATACAAGGTTCTTTCACTAATTTTCACTTAAAATTCTTGTGAGAACATTCTTAATGGAAAGTTGAGTTCACAAGATCATTCAAGTGTCTTCAAGTACATTCAAGGGTAAAATTCTTCATTAATTGTTGTAGTAATTTGAGATCCATCATCATGGCAAGTTTTCAATTGCATTGATTCATGTTTCATGCTTGATTATCTTATTTCATCATTTGGTTTAATTACCTAAAATGGGTTTGACCAAGGAAAACCCACATTCCCTAACAATCAACAATTTTTTCCCTCTTTAATGTGTGATTCTAGGTTTGTAGATTGAAGAAAAGTTGATTTGAAGCCTCCAAAAACATCGAAATGACAAAGTTGCAAATGTTGTCAAAGTTTCTATGAAAATTTGTCAAGACTCATGGAAACTAAGATCTAGGGGAAAATATCCATCCAATTTGCATGAAATTAGTGGGAAATTACTTCTTTTATCCATCATTAGAGACTTGCAAAGTTTTAGTTCCAAATTCTTGTCTTGGGACACTTCACGACAAAATAGGACTAATCCCCTAGTTGTGGTGAATGAGTCCCACTATATGAGTTTTTCAGAGATCTTTGCGGATTTGGATACTTGTTTGGCTAAAACTTGATCCTATATAGAGACCTAGATCTAGGACTGATTCGTCCAAAATGGCGAATGAGTCCCACTAGGCTAGAAACTTAGGTTTTTCAATATTTCAGAGCTCCGTTCCATTTCCAGCAGGTTTCTAGGTGCATACTTTATATTTTATTTTGTTTGCATTTCCATGTCATTTAGTGAAGCATTGCATCAAACTAGGTTTTACATTTCATCTTGCATGTCATTATCCTTTCCAAGTTTAAATTTGGTGGTGAACCTCTCTTGTAATCTGAAATCATACCCTAGGATACCCTATTGTCAAATCTCTTTCCTCTATTCCACCCTTACCGTGAGATCTCTAGGGTCATCCTTGAATGTGAAGTATAGAAGATTGTTTCCCTAGGCCCTAACCCTTAGTGGAGAAATAAATTTATGTTACAAAACTAACATTCCATAAACTATTCATTTCTCATAAGAAATAAGTCAAGTTAGTCAAACTATGTGGTCTCTACAATGTGGGCAAGGCTAATATTTGATCAGGCCCCAAGGTGCCTAGGATAGTCTTTTAGGGTAGGTTCTTGGTCAGAATCTCAAAAAACCCCTAAAAGTTAGAAACCTTTGAAAAATCCAAAAATAATTGAAAACTGAAAACCCCCAAAAAATGGAAAACCTTGAAAACCCTAAATATCCTTGAAAGATAAAAAACTAAAACATTCATATAAACTTTCAAAAAGATAAAAAATAGCCTCAAAATTTTTCAAAAATTCCAAAAACATTGAAATATTTCAAGAAAATCCGAAACCATCCATCCCATTTCACTTTCTCCTACAATAAACCTTTACCCATAATAAATTGATTGAAATCTTCAACCTTTCAAAAAATAAATAGAAAGCAAGCATCGCAGGTTGTAAAGTTAGAATATAATAATTAAAGTCTAAAGTCTAGATCATAGGTAAATGAGTCAGTGAAGTTTGTATCAATGGATTATCACACACCTAATCCTAATCAAAACATCTAATAAACATGTTCTAGGATGCATCTTTCTTACGATGGACATCAACATCAAAAATCACCTTAGTTATATTAAATTGGCAAGATATATAAATAATATTAACTATTTGTCTTTAAACTTTTCTTATGATTTATCTCGATGACCCATTCCAAAGACCTCTCGATGATACCTATCAAAATGATTTAGAGATAAAGGAATGGGCCATCAATCATTATTTTTTGTTTGGTGTTCTTTTGGTTATTCTTGTAAAATAATCTTTGTGCATACTTAGTTGTGTATAGGGAGGTTGTTTGGAGTAGATTGTTGACTATTCTATATGCTTTGGTCTGATATATTCTAAGATTCTAAACTACATTTCAACAAGGTTTCCATATGTCAAGATGTGAAAAAGAACTATCTAATCTATTTTCCAAGTCAAAGTCCATTACACTAGATGCAATGTCATCTTGTTTATCAATACCATGATTCATGATGTTTATCTGTTATATCAAACATAAGGAATGATGAAAAATCCCAATCCCAAGATATGTGAAAAATCATCTCTCATCACCATATCTAATAAAGTCTCATTGGATCATGGACTTGTTGGATTTTTGAATCAATCTCAAAATCAATGGTCAAATCATTTCATTCTTCTATCTTCTTTCCACGCTAACCTAGTATCATGATAGTCAAAAAAAACATCATCTTGCATCCATCCTCAATTCAAAAAATCATTACCATACATACATCTCACATCCTCATAGCATGTCATAATAAACGAAAACATAATCCATTACATCATCATTATCATTTAAGTTTTTTTGAATCATATAGATTTTTTATTCTAAGCATCTTAAATACATTGAATTATCATCCATAAGCATCCATATCATGAACATTCATAGCATCCATACTATAACCATCATCTATGTATACATCTATATACATCCACATACATGCATCATGACATCATAAATCACATGAGAAAATTACACAAAATGAAATGAATCCATCCATACATCCTTGATAAGCATACCATATCATCTACATAACATCCATCCCATATCATATCATAAAAAGTTATTGAAAATAAAGGTAATGCATCCATTGCATTGCATTAATTTGATAACATCACATATCATATACATTACATCATAGATCATCATTGCATAACACATAAATAAAAGTAGTGCATCCAATAGATTGCCTCCATACATAACCATACTGCATAAACATAACATCATATCATATTATATGCATCCATACATTTATGAACCATGAAATAAATTACATCATATTATAAATGGGAATCATCTCATATATATATATCAAAAAATGACTATCATGATACAATATCTGAATCAATGTATAAATATGAATCAAAAGTACAATATCCATGAGGCTATCAAAAATGAACTCATGAATGTATATTTATATAAATAATTGAGTAAATAATCAAAAAATTTCTACAAAATAGCTAACCCTAGTGGTTGATCAACTCCCCTCTAACTAATGGTTGATCCTTAGCCCTAGGAGTTGTCCCTCTCCTTTGAGAAAAATCAAGCTACCTCATCTCTCAGGGGACATCATGATGATAATGCATCCTATAGTATGCAACCTCTATGATGGATCCTCTATACATTTGAGAAGAAACAATCCATCCTTGAGAAGCTATTGTCACCACCTCAAGCTACTGTCTCTACCAAATCTTCTGGTTCCTCTTGACAGTGAGAGCTTGTATTTGAGCCTAAAACTATGCACCTAGTTGTAGAGGTGGAGGAGGTGGTGATGCCCCTGTAACCTGTCCATCCTAATGCTTTGAGTCTTGGTGACCCTGATTTGGCTATTGTTGTTGATGTCCATCCCCTAGTAAGTATTCCCTATCATGATCCTACTCCTACCCTCAATCTCTACCATCATATCTACCTCTATCTTGACCATCATCTCGGCCTCTTCCTCTACCTCTTCCTCTTCCTCAACTTCTCCCTCTACCTCTAGGGTATCCCTCCTTTGGGTCTATAAGGTGAATAGGTAGGCTAAACCATGCATTGTATCCTAGGGTAGTCTTGACATCTAGCATGCTCTGATTATAAGCCCATGGCTAAGCAAAAAGCTATCAGAAGTCATTGACCACCACTACAGGGTCAATTTGAGTTCTCTAGTGAACCTCCCTTTGAGAACTTGCAAAGACTATTGTATAATCATCGAGAGGTGCATCTTGTACCTCCACAAAGTTTCCAGCAACATAGTTTGGGAGGAACCACTCTATCATAGTGTGCTCTCTCCCCTAGAGATAGTGAGTCTAACAAGAAAAATACATTTGTTGATGGTCATCATACCATGTTGGAGCCTATAGCTACGACCTCCATCTAAACAAGGCCATGTTATCAATGAGATGAAGCCAATAAGTTAGACCTATCCACCCTATGTGCTATAGTGTTTACCATAGAAAAATGGATCTTTGGACATTTTCATGGTTATTTAGGTCTTTTTCATGTGATGCTTGGCTTATTATGCTTAGATTTAATGTTGTAATGTAACTTATACATTCACATAGGGTCTTGAATATTTAAATTATTAAGACTTTATGATTTCTTGTGAAGGTATTGTGAAGTGTTGTAACACATTTCTATACTTTTCTAGACTCTTCTTATAATTCCCTTTTTGTCCCTTACCAAGTCTTATTTTGAACTGTTGTAAAGTTTTGTAACAAACTTTCACACTTTTCTAGACTTGTCATCACTAATTACACCTTTCCTATGCATTATTTGGCCCCTTTATTCACTTATAGGCCTTAATTAAGTGTGTTTTTGAATTTAAACCTAACATGCAATATTAAAGACAACTTAATTCTAAACATCCACTTGTTTTCCTTGAGTGGTACCCATTCTCCATGGGTGGCAAATGAGTCCCTCTTGGCACAAAATTCAAAATCAAATCAAATTTCTTTTGGGTTTTTATTCATAAAACCTTAGATCAACTTGTCATGTTGTATTTTTGAGAAATTATGGCACGAGTGTGTATAAATAAGTGTTTTTCAATCCATTTGAACCCCTATTCATTCATTCATTCAGTCCATCATAGCATTGAAGTATTCTAGCATCCTTAATCATTTAATCATGCAATTATCGAGCATCTTGGAGCAACCATTCACCAAAATTTTTAACAAGAAGGGTATGGTGAGTTTATGAAAATTTTGTGTTATTTTTTCATCATTCATTTCTCATTTTATTTCTTTATCAAGGGTTTGATTACCAAAGTGGGATATGACCAAGGTAAATCCCTAAATTCTAAAGTGGTATTTGTATGAGTGTTTGGTGCCTTATTGATAATATTTTAGTGAGGCAAAGTTCCCAACTCATGGCGTCACATGATAGCACATTTGTTGTGGACCATGGGTTATCCAAAGCTCCTACTCCTAGTATTGTTAGTGGCACATTGGGAATGAATACTACCAATAGTACATCTTTGCCTTCCCCTACAATGCATGTTGACACAAACATTAATTCCCTTTTTCAAGGAAAAGTAGTTAACATTCATGAGGACTTAGCACATCTCCAACATAATTTGTGTGTTGAAAACATTTCAATCACTACCATTCCCACTATAGAAAACATCCATCAAATGCTTGAAAGTGATGAAGGCTTAGATGTTATGAATTTTTTTTTTTGAGATATATGACAAAAATTCTTCTTCCACCTCTAGCACATATCAACTAGAAAACACTATGGTTAGTCAAGGATGATCTCATATTCCTCCTCCTTCAACTATAGCATCCATACCCACCTATACCACTTCTTAAGTTACAATAACCATGCAACAAGTTAGTCATGTGACTCCTACTTTCTCTATTCCAAGTAGCATTCCTAGTTCTTTTGTGGCATCGAATGTTCCATCCTCCACCACTTTCACTCCTATTAGTTTTCCCTTCACTTGTCCTAACACTACCTACACTCCATGACCATTCTCTCTTCCACATCATACTAGTTATACTTACCCTCTTATAACAAAAGTATTCCACACTATTTCTTCTATTCGAAAACAAATATCAAACATAAACTAAAGTCAAAATGTACCACCCACATACTATGTCTATTGTAGCCCACTATCTTTGGAAATATTAAGAACACTGATGCCACAAGGAATTGAGATGCCTAGGTTTGAGAAGTATGGAGGGAAAGGAGACCCTAATAATCATGTTAGTTCCTATACCACCTTATGTAGTGATTTTGTCCTTGATGATAAATTGTTAGCTAAACTATTTTCTATGACTTTACAGGATACTGCCTTGGAGTGTTTTTCCTCTCTACCAAATCATTCAATTCATTCATTTATTGAGATTTTTGATGCCTTTACAAGTCATTTGAAAGTCCATATGACTCCCAAAAGGCAATGGATAATTTAATGAGGTGTAAAAAAAATGTGGATGAAACAGTAAGTGATTTCATTTCACGCTATTAGTCATTGTATGCTCAAATAGATGTTAAAGTACTTGATTCACATTTCCAAAAGATGTTGATTGAGAAATTGCAAACTCACATTCAAGATAAATTGACCATGATTAAATTTCCTTATTTCATGCATTTATGCATAGCTCTTTGTAACTATCACAACTCAATTACTAGTCATGATGTAAAATCCACTTCTAGTAGAGCTAAGAAGTCTGAACAAAGCAACCAACAAAACTCACAAAAATTTAGAAAACCAAACAAAGACTTCTTATAGTTCAATCCCCATCCTCCAAAACCAACTCAACCTATTAATACTCAAGTGGTAGTTACTAAAGTAGTCGTTCCCTTTACCTATGGGTACCTAAATGGACAATTTACCCCTTTAACTAATACCCTCCATAACACAATGAATCAGCTGATACAACAACAAATGATCACTTTTCATAAATTCAAAGCACTTGATCCTACCAAGCCTTTACCCCCCAACTTTAAACCAGATTATTATTGTCATTTTCATCACCAAAATGAACATGACACAAAACAATGCAAGCATCTCAAACACCTAGTGCAAGACCTCACTGATTTTGGCCATCTATCCATTTCAAATATTGATGTTAAAGGAAATCCATATGTTGCTCCATCCAACCAAAATTTGCAAATTTTTACCAACCCAATGCCTAAACATAATGTTTCATTTGTCAAAGCCAGTGAACCTTCAAACAATGATGTGATGAATGTTGATACAACTGATGAACATCATGATATTACTCCAAATGTTACACATGTTAATCCTATTGATGAAATGGTAGGAATGATCGATGTTATCCCTTGTAAGGGCCAAACTAAAAAATCTCTTGATATTACTTTGTCTTCTCACAATATACTTAAAAACTTTTCTGATGGTCCTCTTTACATAGTCTGCTACATCTATGATAAGCCTACCAATGGGATATTAATAGATCCTACCTGTGGCAAGAATGGATCCTGGAAGAATTTTTGGTATTACATGATCTTTATCAAGATGATTATGATAAACCAATAGCATGGATTAAAACACATCATGGTTTCACGTGCCCTATGATAAGATCAATCGTACTCCCATTACAGATAGGCCCTAAGACATTGGATGTAAAATTATTTATCATTCCATAGTCAGATCAGTTTCATCTATGGCTAGGTCATCCTTGGCTTCGCTCGATGAAAGCTTTCCCTTCATTCATTCACAAATGTTTGAAGTTTTCACTTGACAATGAGATATTTACTATACACCATAGTGGCTTTGATCAATTTTCTTCTAAAGGTAATGTTTCCTTGGAATCCTTTTGGCCTGAACCTATGGAACCCATCACCTCTTGCAGAGACTTCTTTTTCCTTTTCTATCAAAATTTAAAAGCCAAATGAATAGCTGAATTGTCTCTTCACCACATGTTTCTATCAACTTATGACAATCCTATCTTAGATCATACAATGCTTCAACCTAACTCTGAACCTAAACAAGAATTACAACCTTCTGAGAAAACAACAATAAACATTTTACCTTCATCATCTAAATACCAAAGAGATAGTGAAACCAACCACATCATGCCTCCCCACATTAAATAAGTTTATAAAGAAAAAGAGAAAGTGATTGACCCATACCCTTGTGTTCCTTCCATTTCTTCCCATTAGGAAGAAAAGGAGCCTATCATGGATCAACCTGCTCTTACTCCTCAACAACTTCAAAATAGAATTAAAAGAAGCTAAGGTGCTAGAGCATGTGGGCATCGTTGATGTCTCCTTGCTTGTCAATTACATGTAGAAGAAAAGAAATAAAATCAAAATCCACATTTGACAGAAGCAATACTTGGCCACCCTCCTCCTCTTGAGCCATCACAAAATAGTGCAACACAACCATCACAAAAAAATGATCTAATACAACAAAAATAACTCCTAATACACCATTCATTTGAAATTACCATTCATTGTCTTGTTGTGATCAACTTAGATGATGATGAGGAAGCAACAAAAATTGACGATGAGATACATGTTGAATTAAATACATTATTTTTGTTGTCTATGAGCTTCACTAAGATATCTCCTATCTAGAGTGATGAACCTAGTACTTCCCCTATTTTGACACTTGCAATTTCCCCTTTGGATGGCCAATTGTCCTCATAATACATTGCACATGATTTGGAGGCCAATGAATGGGTAGATGGTTGACTTGCAGTTGCCCTCCTAGCCTTTTTACATTTTCCTTTTTTATTTTTCTTTTCTTTGGTATGATTGCATGTGCATAATGTGATCCCCCTTAATGTGTGATTGCATGTGCATAATTTCTCATTCTATCTGATTATCATCCTAATGATGGATCATGGAGTATGATTCAAAATGTTGATGTAAAAATTGGCACACAGTTTATCCAAAAATATTGAATTCTATTTATTATGGATTGTGGAAATAGAATGCTATTGATGAGTGTTTATTGTTCACTCTCTTTGTGCACTTCCTCTACCTATACCTTCATTCTTCTATATGTCATACATTGCTCTCACTTTTTTTCTTTTGTTTTGTGTTTTCCTTTTGGAGATGACACAAAGCATTGAGACACCCTATGTCACTTCCATGTTGACCCAATTGGTCCTTTTACTTTTCTTTTTCACTTTTGTTTTAAGTTTTCCTTTTGGGGATGATGCAAGGGATTGAGGCCAAAATTTCTACTTCATGTTGACCCAAAATATTTTTCCATTTTCATTCACCTTTTCATTTTCTTGTGTTTTCCTTTTGGAGATGACGCAAAGCATTGAGACAGCAATATCTCTTCCATATTCACCCAAAATGAATTTTATTTTTCTTTTATTTTTGCTCACTTTGTGTCATTATTCTAGTTCTATGTATTTGGGGAATGATGATAGTTTCGAGCTATTTCATAAGAACATTGCAGCAACAAACATACTAACCCCGAATCCATAGATCCCTTATGCGCTCAGTGTGTTCCTTTTTCGGGGCAACCCTTCTTTATTTTTTTCGTTTTTCCTTTGCATGACACAACCTTACTCAGAAACATATGACTTGGAATGAGGGATTTCCAAGTTGGCTCTCATCTCTTGTTTCTTTTTTCATTTTTCATTTGCTACTTTAAAGTAATTTCTCATAGAATGGTGTGTAGAAATTCCTTTAAAGTAGGAGCATACATTGGCATTATTCATTTTGCATTTTTATTTTTCTTGATTCTTAGTGTAGCCTTCTTACTTCATACAATGTTTTTGTCACTTTTTGGATGAAATTGGGTGTGATTTCCTTCATAAGTGTGATCTATCTTAGCATATTACATTCCTCTTGGTGGTTTGATGTGATGCACTGCATCCCCTAAGATGCAAATATTTGATTGTTTGATTGGTCCTCTCTTGGACACATTAGACACAATGTTCCCTAAGTAATAGAATTTTCATGAACTAAACAAGAATCCTTTGAACATCTTTTTCATTTTACATTTTTCCATTTTACATTTTGCATTGATATTGACACCTTGCATAATAGAGCTTGATGTGTCTGGTGCCATCCTTCTTTTTAATGAGTTCTAAGCATACAAAGCTTTGTTTGTCTCATGAAGCACAAACTGAAATTTTCCCTTTGTGGAACTTTTATTAAAGTTATCGTAAAGCACAAAGTCGTCACACTTTCAACCAACTTATCAGCACAACTAAATTTAAGTATTTCTAACTAAAAATCAATTTTGGTCAAACATATGATCTAGTAATATTCATTCTAGCTAAGTTAGATGCTTCCACAACTTTTTCAACTAAAATTGTTGGCTAAAAATGTATGGAGCATCACTTTGAGTCCAATTTACCAAAAAAAAAATTATTTGAAAAACTTGAAGTTTCAATAACTCTTGCTAATGTAAACAACATTTTAAAAAAAATATAAAAATACCCTTTTGTAGATCCATAAGTGTAGTTTTCAAAAATATATTTATTTTAATAGTTTAATTATTTTTTATATTTTATTTTTTATTTTTACTAAAAGTAGGTTTTCAGCACAAAATATGAGGTTGATTACTATGCCAAGGAAAAATACTAAAACTTATTAAAAAAAATTTAAAAAAATATGATGCACTAGATAAAAGAATCTATTTTAAGATGGTATAATTTTGTTTCCATTTTAGATAAATATTTAATATGAAAGTTGACGTCTGATGAAAACAGTTGTTTTTTTATTCGCGCACATTTTAATATTTATTTAAAAATATATATTTATCAAAATTGGAAAAAAATATATCCATGCACAAAAATTTCAAGTTATAAATACACAAAAAAATTTGAAAGAAAAAATAAAATAAAATTTACTATAAAAAGTTTATTCCATTCAACTTCATTTTTCAGCATTTTATCAGAATCTAAATTATAGTTTTAATTTATTAAAAACTAGTTTAAAATAATTTTTATATTTTTTTTAAAAATACAAACATAAAATATACTAAAAATATACATTTTACTAGTTTACATCATTTCAAAATTCAAACATATATGCCACTTTTTAGTGATTCAAGTTTAAAATTTGGATCAGCTTGGTCGCTTTCCTTTATAAAGTGTGACATAGCTTTGTGCTTTTACCCCTATCGAGGTATAACTTTAATATGCTTGAGTAGGAAGCCCATTCTGAGGCATGAATTTCCCCATAGCCACTTGTGTGTTTGTGAGTGCATACTAGCCGAGAATATGTTTCTCACCTTTTGGGCCTTCTCACCTAGCAAACAACCATGAGTTCTATTCCCATAGAGGGATTATGCATTTTATTTTTTGGAAAAATAGTCTAGATCTGATCCACAACTAGCTCAACAAATGATTGAAGCTTGATTTGACTCTCCATTTTCTTTTTCTCTTTCACATGTGTGTTCCTTTGTTCTTATGTTTAGTTTTCCATGGGATCTTCATCTTGGGGGATTGATCATCCCTGTTGATCATTGTTGTCTCATCTTTCTAGCATAGGTGCATTTGGATCGCTCTCAATATGCATGGATACTTTAGTGTGAGCTTGAAGCAAGTTCATCCTCTCACTAAAGTGGGGGCTAAATGTACCATAGAAAAATGGATCTTTGGACATTTTCATGGTCATTTAGGTCCTTTTCTTGTGATGCTTGGCTTATTTTGCTTAGATTTAATGTTCTAATGTAACTTATACATTCAAATTAGGTCTTGAATATTTAAATTATTAAAAATTTATGATGTCTTCTGAAGCTGTTGTGAAGTGTTGTAACACATTTCTACACTTTTATATACTCTTCTTCTTAGAATTAATCTAAATATTCCATTTTTATCCATTACCAAGTCTTATTTTGAGGTGTTGTAAAGTCTTGTAACAAACTTTCATGCTTTTCAAGACTTGTCATCACTAATTACACCTTTTCTATGCTCTATTTGACCCCTTTATGCCCTTATAGGCCTTAATTACGTGTGTTTTTTAATATAAACCTGACAAACAACATTAAAGACAACTTAATTCCTAACACCCACTTGAGTTCCTTGAGTGGGACCCACTTTCCATGGATGGTGAATGAGTCCCTTTTGGCACAAAATTCAAAATAAATTCAAATTTCTTTTGGGTTTTTATTCATTAAGACCTTAGGCTAGCCTATGATGTTGTATTATTAGGAAATTAGGGCATAAGTGTGTATAAATAAGTTTTTTTTCGATCCATTTGAACCCCCATTCATTCATGCATTCAATCCATCATAACATTCAAGTATTCTAGCATTCTTAATCATTCAATCAAGCAATTATCAAGCATCTTGGAGTAGCCATTGGCATATATTTAGAATTTAGAAACAAGGGTTTGGTGAATTTATGACACTTGTGTGTTATTTTTTCATCATTCCTTTATCAAGGATTTGATTACCAAAGTGGGATTTGACCAAGGCAAATCCCTATACTCTAACCCTTAACCATTTTCCACTCTTTGTATTTGTGTGTCCAAGTCTTGTAGGAATATTTGTCAAAGAGATAGTTGTTGAAAAGTGGTAAAAAAAGTCATCAAAGCTATTCAAGTCAACATAAGTCCCAATTCAAGCTTGGAGATGAAATTCAACCGATTTTTTGAATATTTGGTTCCATTAACCTAACAAGAAGACAAGTGCAGATCTAGATTCATAGATTTGAATTCAGAATTTATAGATTTTTGTAGGTGGAATTATTCACCATTAGTGGTGAATGAATCCCACTACTAGGCTAGAAAAATCAATTTATAAGGATTTCAGTTCCTAGCATCTTGAACCCTATTTTAGCAGAATTTACCAGAACTTGTCCTGATTCACCATCTATGTTGAATGAGTCCCAGTGGTCATTAGCAATGATTTTTGAAATATTATGGAACCTTCCAACATCAAATTTTTTCCTTTCGGTGCACTCCATTCAATTTCACTAAGTTCTATTTTCATTTGTGCTTCATTTCTACATATCACACAATGTTTCCAAAAACTTTAAATTTCTTAGGTTTTGCATAAATAATCAGTCTATTTATTTAGTCCATTGCACTTATATCATTGCATTTCGGCATAATTTCATTGTAATTTCATTAGTTTGAGTGAACCACCTCAATTTTGTGAGGATCTATCTCTCCCCTTTAAGTGAAAAACCCTAATTAAGCAAGAGAGTCATAGCATCCTAAACCACAAAAATATTCGGTTCATAGTGTCATTAGAGCCCTATACCTAAATATGATGGGATCATCCTTGTTAATGTCCACTAACACAACCAATGGCCTCAAAAAAGCTATGTGCTCATATTCCCAAATGTGGAGCAGTATAACACATACCCTAATGCTCCTACCCTTGCAATACATTGCCTAATGCATGTAGTGGTATAAGGAAGCAAGAAAAACTAGGCCCCACGAATACATAATGATCCTCCTGATCATTTCCTAAGATGCCAACCTCTAGCCTAGATTGAAACCTCTACCCTGTCAGTTGGGGGAAATGACACCAGAAATTAGTGTCGCAACAAACAATCTGAATGTACACCCACCTATAATATAGATCAAGATCTATCTACGAGCTCACCAAAATAATCTAATCTCTATGTAGAAGAGAGAAACATGCATTCCTCTCAACCTCTATGTCATATATTACATGCTCTCCATGTATTGAAAATTGTAGGATTTTCCACATGTCCTCAAGTGCCACCTCTCGATGAGTGCAGTCATTATCACCAAATTCATCCTGACCTCTAGAAGGAAAGTGATGAAACCTAGTCTGAGCATCCCTAGTTTCTCCACCTCCAAGTAATCAAAGTCTCTAGCTACTGCCAAAATGTTAGAGAAGTGCTATCACAATATCAATGGTGGAGGATGCTCCTACATGCATGGAGCACATAATGTTAATTTTCCAAAAAGTCAAAAAAATCTTCAAAATCTAAGACTTTGCATCCAAAAACATCATTATTTTTAGGATGTGTTATTGAAATCAATATAATTTCTATTTTAAGGATGTGTTTCTATATAAATTTTAAGGGTGCATCATCAATTTAGTGATGTGCATTGCGTTACTCAATAGCGAGTCAACATTTGCATGCGTTCCTATAACTAAACGCATGGGTGTGTCCCCTTTTGCTACATGTGCCACCCACCACTTTTAAGTGTCACTCAACATAAAAATCCTATGCATTGCCATATTAAACTCGCAACCCCCAAACCAAAAGCGTTGCTCAACCAAAAAATAATGGTGCACCACTAAATAGAAGGTGCGTTGCTATAAAACCAATAATGACACTTTTGATGCCTCTTCTGTGTCACTATATAGTTATGCTCCTAAAAACCTAGTTTTTATGCACTATTAAATTCACCTAAATGCGAAAATCAAGGAAAGTTTCAAATCACACACTCGGGGTCTTACATCTACTTGGCACTGGTACTCTTGAACCCACTTAGAAAGGTGAAGAGGAAGCACATTGTGAGCCATCATGCCAAGGTGTTAGATTTCTAGATGCAAAAAATTGTTAAAGGGTAAATGCACAAATGAATTCGAATTGCACCCTTCTCACTTATTTAAGCCCAAAAACTAGGTTTTTTTCCCTAATTTGAGCCAAAAGCTAGGATTTTGTCCTGTTTTACCTATTTCTATACTTTGCGACCTTTTTTGATCCATTTTTTGTGTTTTTGAGAACATTTTTGGCATCTTGGGGCTTGTTTTAGCACATAAACCTATATTTTACCTTTATCAAGAAATCAACCCAAAATTCAAAATTTTCGTTCAATTTCTCAAGGTGGCAAGGAACTGGCTTATTCTTCCACTCGGGCAATAGTGGGGCATCCAAAAATTAGATTTTTGGTTTTATCTGAGTAACAATTTTAATCCAAAAATAGTCAGTCTTTGAACCAATGTAACAAGTACCTCACTTGAAAGAGGCATAAAATGTAGACACTTAAAAATGTCCCAATTGATATCACACACTCGAATATGATATACTAATACCATTTAATCCTAAAGCCCATCCTTTTTATCTTAATTGATTAAATTAGCCTAGCTATTAATTAATTACATCATTTTCATCTATTAATCTAATTGACCTAATTAGGTTAATTCAACCCTTTCATGCTAACCTTTCATCCTATTAAATTGGATAAAACAAAACATTTAATATAACACCCTAAATCCTCTCATTTCAATTAAATAATCCTAATTATTTAATTAAAGGTCATTTTGATCACTTTTCATTAAATAAGTTAATTATTAGCCGATAGGCTATTTGTGTGAACTTTGGTTAGAATTTTCATCAACCTTCTTGGTTTTTCAATGTTTCAGTGTCGGGTTACTAGTCAGAAAAATGGTGGCAAATGTTTTTTTATTTTTTAATTAAAAGTGTTTGGCATGCTGATAGAGAAGGCTAGTGAAATTAAACACTGGATGGAATCAACATGAATTTTTGTATGGTTTATGTGTAGTGGCAATGGTTGTAAGTAACACCTACCATTTAAAACCTTGGAAAACATAGTGAATGTCTACACAATTTACGATAAAGGATTGTTGGGTGTCATTCTGTGGCTTTACCTTTTATCAAAGTTGTGAGTGAGGAGGGAAAGCTTCTATGAAGGTGCAAGTGTGATTATCCATTGTGGAATTTTTGTGAAGGTGGTTGGAGGTTATTTTGTGTTTTTTGAATGGGAAGATGGTTCCAAAAGCAATACAAAAGTGTTTGTTGTGACAATTCTTTGCCAATTTTTTGTAGGCACTGAGGAAAGAAGGGAGCAAAGAGAAAGCAAGCGAGAAGAGGTGCATATTGAAAAAACCATTTGTAGAGTATTTCAAAAATAATTTATGTTATTTTCCAAAGGGCATTGTTGATTGTTGTTCTCTAGCTTAGGCTATATTGTTTAAGTTATGATTTCTATGTAGTCACGATGGTTGGAAGGAAATATTGTTTGTTTTTGTGTTGGTTTGTTGCTATGAATTCTTGTGTTTTGTGATTTTTTTCATTTGGGTCATTATTGAAACCAATATTGTTTCATTTATGGTTCACATTTTGTGGTGAAGGTTTTGAATCAGTTTGCTACTGTGAGTTTTTTTTTGTTTTGTGGGTTTTCCCATTTGGGTCACTATTGAAACCAATATTGTTTCATTTATGGCTTCCCATTTGTGGCAATGGTTGTAACACAGTAAAATAGTTAAATTTATACAGTTTATGTTATTTTCCATAAGGCATTGTTGATTGTTGTTCTCTAGCTTAGTGTATATTGTTTCATTTATGGTTTTCATTTTGTCGCGATGGTTGCAACGCAATAAAATCGTTAATGATATATAGTTTATGTTGTTTTCCATAAGGTAGTGTTGATTGTTGTTCTCTAAATTAGGCTATATTGTTTCCTTTTCGATATAGCGCTATTGAAAAAGACTATATAGTTTGTTGAAACCAATATTGTTTGATTTATGGTTCACCTTTTTGTGGTGATGGTTTTGCATGGGTTTGTTACTGTTAATTTTTTTGTTTTGCGGGTTTTTCCATTTCGGTCACTATTGATACCAATATTGTTTCATTTATGGCTTCCATTTTATGGTGATGGTTGTAATGCAATGAAATAGTTAATGTTACGCACTTCATGTTGTTTTGCATAAGGCATTGTTGATTGTTGTTCTCTAGCTTAGGCTATATTGTTTCATTTATGACTTATGTTTTGTGTCAATACTTGCAACATAGTAAAATAGTTAATGTTATAGAGTTTATGTTGTTTTCCATAGGGAATTTTTGAGTGTTTTTCTCTAGCATTGACTATATTGTTTCATACTCAATTTTTAGTACAATAGTTAAAGTGTTATAGAGTTTATGTTGTTATCCATAAGGAATTGTTGACTATTGGTCTATAGCTTTGGCTATATATTGTTTCCTTTTTGATAAGTTCCTGTTGGAAAAAGGAATTTCCTAGGTTTCTATTGAAACCATTATTGTTTCACTTAAGGTGTGAGTGTGTATGTCTGTATATGCATTTTCTACATGTATCTTTGAGGTCATGCATTTATCTATATATAGATATGTCCAATTTTTAATATCAATATAGTTATTTTCTTCTTGCCCAGTTTGATTGTCACATACTCTTATATCTCCACAATTATTGTTCACTATTTTGAATGTTTATATGTATGTGTAGGTGTGTATATGGTCATTTCTGATAAGGTGTTGTTCAAAAAATGATTTTCAAGGTTGTTAAAACTAGTATTTTTTCATTTAAGTCTTCCATTTTTTGGTGATGGTTACAGTGCTATGCAATTTATATTGTTTCATTTATGCCTTTTGTTTTGTGTCAATGATTGCAACACAGTAAAATAGTTAATTTTATAGAGTTTATGTTGTTTTCCACAGGGCATTGTTGAGTGTTGTTCTCTAGCTTTGGATATATCATTTCATACTCAATTCACAATACAATATTAAATGTTATAGAATTTATGTTGTTATCCATAAGGCATTATGGACTATTGGTCTATAGCTTTGGCTATATTTTTTCATTTTTTATACGCAATTAAATAGTGCATGTTATAGAGTTTATGTTGTTATCCATAAGGAATTGTCAACTATTCTTCTATAGCTTTGGCTATATTGTTTCATTTTTCATAAGGCACTGCTGAAACCAATATTGTTTCATTTATGCTTTCCATGTGGTGCTAAAGGTTGCAAGGAAATTTAGCATATTATGTTGTTGAGATTGTTTCTTTCCCCCTTGCATGTGTTTGTTGTTGTGAATTCTTTTCTTTTGTGGTTATGCCTATCTAATCCACTATTCTAAAAAAAATATTGTGTTACAAGCTTGTTCTACTTTTTTAGGCATAGATTCATTAGAATAAAACCTCCTGTCCAAATTTATGCATGAACTAATGCATTACAAAAATTAATATGTTAATTTTTTTCCATTGTGACTAATTGTGGTGTAAGAAAATTTAACACCCAAATGCATCGTACCTTTGAATTTAACCGAACATATTGACTAAGGCATGTCTATGTACTTCAAGATATAATAGGATGGTTATGTGCTAATAATCCAACAATTAATTCATGATAACTTCATCACAATTGAATAACCAACCAATAATAAATGTGATCACATGTCATGTCTAACTCTAACAAAGTAGCAATTTTAAAACGTTCATCAATACCTTCACTATTTATTGGTATATGAGGAACGACCTTCTTTGCATGGTCATCAAGGACAATTATTTCTTAGTCTTGAAAATAGCATGGCTTAATGTTCTTTTATTTTTTTCGATAAAGATGTACAAGTTCGACATAATCCCACATGCCATAAATTCATCATTTTATAAG
>VDFB02354635.1:0-15451 GCA_007258455.2 Sequoia sempervirens
TTTCATCTATTTGCAAGTAAAATAAAAGAAAGTGGAACTTTTTAAGGCATTTGCAAGTGAAAACAAGTAAAAATAAAAAAAAGGTCGAACCTTTTTGGGGTATTTGCAAGTGTTTAAGTGAAATCGGAATTTTTAAATGCCATTGCAAGTAACTTAAATGAAAAAGTAACTTGCAAAAGACTTTAAAAGTTCCTATACTTGCAATATAACCAAAAAGTTCCTAAAAAGGCTTTAAAAGAAAATAAAAACAAAATGACTTGCAATAGACACAAAAAGTTCTAATATTGACAACGATTGACTCAAAATTCCTACTAGGTGATGTCCCGGAAAAACCCAAATTTGACAAAAAACACACTAAAAATGACTGAGAATTTCACAAAAACGGAAAAGAATGTGTAAAAAGTGATAACCCAAAGGATTATAGACCTAAAATTGAGATTTACTAATCTTTGCACCTCGTAATATGTGCCTTAGAAGAGAAAAACTTCAAATTTTATCAAAATTTCAATTGGTTATCCCAATTTTTAACAAGTCAAAAATTAGGGACAACAGCTGGCTCCGACTGGGGAACTGCCTTCGATTGTAAAACAAGCAAAGGTAGTAGAATCCAGAATCTGCAAGTGCCTTAGTATCCATTGGGTTACGGAGTTAATAAAACAAAAAGACTCTAGAAACAACAAAAATAAAAATAAAAGACCAAAAGACACAAAGAGACTAAGGACTTATGTACAAAGTTTTTCCGAAGTGCTACTCGAAGTAGTGTTTTAGATGCTGCCCGCTGTAAGGTAGTGCAAATGGAGTACGATCTTTATAGGCCAAGCGAAAGCTGTTTTCACCAACAATTTGATGAATTGTAAAAGGACCACGCCATAGAGAATCAAACTTTCCATGCATGCCTTTGGGTTCTCTTCTTTTATCCCAAAGCAGAACACGATCTCCAACTTGAAATGCTCTTTGCTTTGCTTTCTTATCAAAAAGTGCCTTGACTTGCTTTTGATGATCATTGATACGATCCACCACTTGTGACCTCTACTCCTCCAACTGTGAAAGGTACATTATTCGTTTATCCAAGGAGCTTTCAAATGTATCATCTTCAATAGCCTTAGCCAACTTAAGAGCTGGCAGCTCTAAAGTTATAGGAACTTCTGCATTCAGTCCATAGAGTAATTGGGATGGAGACATACCAATAGCCCTCTTAGGTGTGATTCGATCAGCCCACAAAGCATCAAACAACACCTTGTGCCATGTTCTCTTATTTTCATCAACCAGCTTACGGATTATGGTAACCAGATTTTTATTGCTAGATTCCTCTTGACCATTACCTTGAGGGTAATAATCAGAAGAGTGAGCTAAGATAATGCTATAATCAAAACAAAACTGAGTTACCTCATAAGAGGAAAATGAAGCTGCATTATCCGTCACGACCTTATATGGAACACCGAACCTGGAGATGATATTCTCTTTAAGAAATCTGCACACTACTTCAGAGGTGGCATGTTTCACTGGAATTGCTTCGACCCATTTTGTAAAATAATCCGTCGCAGCAAGAACATATGAACGTCCAGCACTTGAAGAAGGATTAATAACACCAATGAAGTCAATACCCCATTGTCTGAAAGGCTCTTCAACTATTACTGGCTTGAGAGGCAGCATTGCCAACTTCTGTTTGCCAACAAACTGTTGACATTTTGCACACTTTCGCACCCATTCATATGTATCTTGAAAGAGTGTTGGCCAGTAGTATCTAGCTCTTAAGATCTTATGTGTAGTAACCAGCGGTGAGAAGTGTCCACCACACGCCAAGCTATGAAAAGATTCCAGCAATCTATCTTGCTGAGCTTTATCAACACAGCGTTGAAAAGTACCATCTACAGCTCGTTTATATAAACCACTATCCCAAAGAACATAATTTGCAGCTTTGAGCTTCAAATTTCTCTTCTCTTTAAATGACAGATGCGTTGGACATTCACCATAGGTCAGAAAATAGGTAATGTTAGAGTACCATTCATCAGTAGTACTAATGAACAAAACCTTAGGAAGATCGTCAAAAACATTTTGTTCTTCATCATCTAAATTGTTCTCAGCCATAAGTTGACACAAACCTCTTCCATGAACCAATTTAGTAGGCTTGATTTCAAGATCATATTCTTGAATCTTAGCTACCCAATTACCTCTTCTTGAACCAAAATCTTGCTGTGTCAGGATAAACTTGATCGCTTTATCAAGAACTAGAACAATAGTATGTGAATTCAGAATATAAAATCTGAAATACTTCACTGCTTTTACCATAGCAAAAGCATTTTTTTCCATTATGGAATACTTGAGTTCATGAGCTTTCAAAGGACAGCTCATAAAAGCAATGGGAGATTCAATCCCTTCTTGATTTTTCTGCATGAGAATTGCAGACATAGTATGCTCAGAAGCATAACTATACATAATGAAATCTTTAGTGTAATCAGGACAAACCAGCACTGGTGCATGAGCGATTGCATCCTTAATTTCTGAAAATGCAGCTCTTCCTTCAGCATTCCAACGGAAAGTGGTCTTTCCCTTCATCATATCAATGATCTGACGAGTTTTTTCAGCAAAATCAGGCACAAATCTTCTCAAGAAATTAATTTTTCCAAAGAAAGAATGAACTGCAGTCTTGCTGGCTGGTAAAGAAAGATTTTGAATAGACTTGACTCTCTCAGGATCAATTTTGATTCCTTCTTTTGATAGAACATGCCCAAGAAGTTTTCCTTCTATAACCCCAAAAACTGACTTTTTAGGATTAAGAGAAATCCCATGCTTGCGACATCTTTCCAGCACATCTTGCAAATGAAAGAGATGATTTTCACGATCTTTTGAAAAGACTGTGAGATCATCTAAATATACTACAACATACCTGCCCAAGATACCACGGAAAGCGAGATCCATAGCTCTCTAAAAAGTTGCTCCTGCATTGATCAATCCAAAGGGCATTCTGCGATATGCAAATGTACCCCAAGGAGTAGTAAACGTAGTTTTATGCTGATCTAAATCACTTACCTCAATCTGATTGTAACCTGAAAATCCATCCAGCATAGACATCATTTCAGCTCCAGTTACAGTTTGTAGCACTTGATCCATTATTGGCAACGGATAATTGTCTTTAAGCGACAATTGATTAAGATTGCGGAAATCAACACAAATACGTATCTCTCCATTCTTCTTACGGACTGGAACTATATTGGCTATCCATGTTGAATGATGGATAGGAAAGATAATTCGTGCCTCTAGCATTTTCTGAATCTCGGAGTAAATAGTACCTGAAATTTTTGGATTATACTGGCGTTGCTTCTGCTTGAATGGTACTGCATCCAACTTTAATGGAATTTCGTGCTGCACTTTGTCAGGTTGAAAAGATTTAAGATCATCATAAGAATATGCCAATACATCACTATATTGACATAAGAGTTGAATAAACTGATCCTTTTCTTCAAGAGTACAATTATTGCCAATATTAACAAACTTTGGATTCTCTTCAGATCCAATCTTATATTTCTCATATCCCATATGAGAATCAGAATTTACTTCCTGTTGTTGGCTTTTGATATAGGGATCATGCTTATCAAAAAGTCTTTCCAACGAAACTAACCCCTTAGGGATTTTATTACCTTCCAGCTGAAGAATTTCCTCATCTAGCTCCGATGAAGTATCAAACATGGAATCTGAGGAAGAAGAAGAATTACTTCCTTCAAAATATAGGTTGTTAAAACTATCTTTAGTCTGCAGAAAGTTAATAATCTGTTTATCATCATTGAAAATCTGCCAATGATCCCAATTATCAGGTACACTAGGTCTACAGATCAATTCAATGATATATTTATCTTGATTAAAATCAAGATGTGGAATCAATAGTGTGGCTGAAACTGCCAAAGAATCAGCTCTATCATTAAATTCACGTGGAACCATTGATATGCTGAAAGCATCAAAATTCTCAATATTTTCCCACACTAGGTTGCGATAGTGTTTGAGCCTTTCGTTCTTTGTCTGATATATACTTCTTACTTGACAAACAACCAATTCAGCATCACCTTGAGCGTGAAGATTCTTAATTCCTCTGTTTAACGCAACAGCCATACCCAGCAACAATGATTCATATTCTGCTGTGTTGTTGGTATTAGCAAATTGCAGCTTGAAGGAATAAGGAAAAATCTCTCCTTTGGGAGAAATAAGAACTACACCAGCTCCAGAACTATTAGCAGCACAACTACCATCAAACTCAAGGGTCCAGGCATCATTTGAACTAAGATTAACATTAGAACTTGAACTGCTAGAACTACCTTCTTCTGAAATAGATATATTTTGAAGAGAAACATAATTTTCTTCTTCCAAAAGGTGAAAATGGACCTCTTCAGATTGAGGAAACGATTGAATATCCTCATCTGTATTCAAAGATGAAACATCTTCAATCCCATTTTGAGAATCAGAAGAATTAACTTCTGATGCTTGATTTTCATTTGATTGAATAGATCCTTCACTTGCTGAAAGTAATGGAGAATTTGAATCACTTGAAGGCCAATCTTCAGAAAACTTAGAAACTTCATCAATATGGAGATAATAGTTCCCAAAACCAGTAGATTCAAAAAGAATTTGTGCATGAGGATCATCAGATTTCACCACCGTATACTTAGTTTCTTTTTTAGGAACTAATTTCTGCACAACGCCTTTGATAGGAATCTTGGCTTCTGTCATATCCATATTAAGCTCACCCCCTACATCCTTACATAAATTATGCCAAGTAACATACCATAAGAAGCAAGAACATCCACAACCAAGACTATCATCTTAATTTTCTTATCAGGAAATGCTGCAAAAGAAAATTGTGCATCTTTGATTTTCCCAATTAAGGGCACTTGTTTATTATCCATTGAATAACAACTACCAAAAGTTTTGGTAAGAGTTAGACCAAGACAATTGACCACCTTAATCAGCATAACATTTTCCGAAGCACCAAAATCAATAACACAATTGCTCAACTTAAAACCATTGATAAGCAAGGAAATATAGAATGGTTCTATCTTTCTCAGAATTGAAGAGGGAATGGTAATCAAGTTATTAGGTAGATTCTTAGCTTCTTGAACAGTAGGGGTATTCTTAGCAGAGTTTGAAATAGGACGAGTGTCCTTATTCTTCACAAACTTTACCAATCTATCAAATTGGTCAGGATAAGTTTGAAATACTCAACTTCAGACATTTGAATTTTGGTCTTCCTAGCATGATCAATGATTTCAAAAGCTTGAAAGGAATTTGCTAGGGACACAGAAGTAGTATGTTCAGCTTGTGATTTAGGATTTGATATGCTGGTCTTTGGCTCATTAGAAGAGGCATTAGAAAAATTACTTACTTGATTCTTCGCTACATCTTTGGGCAAACTTGGCAGCGGTGTTCCTCTTTTAGCAATAGTAAATGGCATTTGAACATTATTCTTTGCCTTTGCTTCTTCATCTTGTTGAGACGAACGAGTCTGGAAATGTGTCATTACAGAATAAGCTTGACTATGATCATTATAAGTTGGTGTTGAATTATCATAATGCATGAACCGTATAGTGGAGTCGCCAACTGCTTCTTCTTCACTTTGATAAAAGACAACATCATCTTCAGCTTGAAAGTCAGCATAAAAAGGTTCATTTTGATCAATCTCATAATATCCAACTGCTGATTTCTGTGGAGGAGCTTCAAGTGCAAGCCTCTCTGGAGGAGGAGGCAGCTTAGGCTGATTTTTAGTAGCATGATTTGAAGTTGAATTAGGAAATATCCTTCTAGGAATATCCTTATATGGAGCAGCATGAGGAGCTTGTGAAACTTGCTTCTTTAAAGCAATAAGTTCATTAGCTAATTTTTGCACCATAGGATCAATAGAACCAACAATAGAATACTCAGAAGAAGAATTTCCCTTGAACCGATTAGGATCCTTCCAAATTTTACCAGCCAAGCTCAAATCATCTTCAATCTCCGTGGCAAGAGCTTGAGCATGAGTTAAATCAGTTGGAACAACTCTTCTCAACAAGAAACTAACTTCAAGCAGCTGAGTATTGATGAAGAAACACTTGAGATTTGCAGGAGTAGGCTGAGAAGTAATAGGAATTCTATTTGCTAATTTTTTGAACTTAGCAATGAATTCACGCATGCCTTCATGTGTATCTTTCTTCATCTAAGTCAGCTGAGCCAACAAATCATGTTCATCTTCAACAGGTTTGAAACGTTCTTCAAACTTAGTCTTGAGAGTGTCCCAATTTGTAATTACACCAGCCGCCAAATTATAAAACTAATCTGCTACAATACCTTGGAGAGTTTCAACAAAAAGACGAACAACCACATATTCATGTTCAACTCCAAGAACACCACATGCCATATAAAAGGACTTGACATGTTCATTTGGATGTTGTTTACCATCTCCATAAAACTTAGGGAGATTTTTTTGAGAACCTTGTGGAAGAGCATGAAGAGGTGGCGTTAAATCCAAAGGACCAAAAGCTGCTCCCCAAGGACCAGGAAGAACAATAGCAGTAGCAGCAGCCATAATAGAAATGGAAGATATTAACGGCTTCAAAAAGAAAGCTGAAACTTCACTTGGAATAGGCTTTTTCTTCTTGGATGGTGGAAAGCTAGTAGTTCGTGAAAGAGAGGATATACTAGTGAGCAACTCAAACTTAGCTTGTTCACCTGGAGATATTTCTTGAGAAATTTGACCTTTCTTACGATGAACGTAATAACGAATTCCTTCTAGTGTATAAGCTAAACAAAAACCAAGTAAATAGATTTAGAATGCCGGACTTCAAAAGAAAGCGAGAGGCTTTCAAATGCGTTCGTATCCCCAGCAGAGTCGCCAAAAACTGTTGGTTGAATATTTTGCAAACTTGTAAGGGTTAGCAAAATGGTGGTTTCAACCACAGTGTGTGAGTTAAACTCTCCTTTTAAGGGCAGGCTCCCCCTATCTAACTAATTAAAAAAAATATGGATGGAACAACAATCTTTCCTCTTGTTTTGGGAGAGATAAAACTCTTTTCTCTTCGCAGAAAAGTAATATGAACTCTTAAATAAACTTTAACAGCATCTTGTAATAAAATCAAGAGAAAGTAAATGAAGTTTCCTGAAAGCTCAAAGACTTCTATCACTTCCTTCAGGATGGGAAAACAATCTCAAGTGCAAAGTCTTGAAAATATGCAATCCTATCTACCCTTTTGAAAGATAATTCTAATGATAATATACAACATAAAACAACACAAAGTCTGCAAGTATGATGTATCTATTAACTACTATGAATGTGAATCGTTACGAGCACAAAGACTTGCAATTCTTCTTAATTTCTAATTTATGAATTCAATCTTCAACATTGACAGCACAAAGTTTGAAAATATTTCAATTGAAGCTCTCCCTAACAATCTTCCACAATCTTCAAATAATCACAAAGTAATGCTCCAAAATGACATAAGAACACAATGGATGCAAAATAGGATTTCAATACAAAGTCTGAAATCTGTAACTCTTTGATATTATTTGAAAAAGATAAACTTATAACTATAAAGCACAAAGTCTTTATGAGTACAAAATTCTGCAGAGTTTTCTTGCTTGCAAAAAAGATATCGATTACAAAGGACCCTCTCAAGTATTTATAGGAGAGAGGTCATGAGAAAAAGGTGGGAGGATCCCAACTAACTTGAGAAATTCTCTCAACCACCAACTACTTGTAATTGACTTATTCAAAATTACAGTCTTAAATTATTTTGACTTGTAACTTAATTACATGTAATGACAATTTACAAAACTGCAAGTGAAAGAAACACTTGCGATTACAAAATTTGTTTTTGCATGTAGTTTGTCGAAAACAAAATGCATAAGGATAAAAAAAATTATTCTATTTCAATCCTAGCTTTGAAAGATTGAAATCTACTGATAATTTCTTGCAACTAATTTGAATCGGGGCCTAGTGTGTTCTTGGCAACCACAATAGTCTTCAAGATCACGTCAAAATATCTTATTGTTGCTTCTCTATGTTCTTCATAAACAGTTTGCATCTTATCAAGGATCATTCAATGATTAAAAAACTTGTTAATTGAATCCATGGTAAACTGTTCTGATTCCAACTCTTGACGAAGGTTTGTTGCCATTTCTGTAGTGACCATATTAGTTGCAAGTAATTCTCCTTCATGATTCAAAATTCTGCAAGGGATTTTCTCAAAGCTAGAAAGGATGTCTTGCTGAACTTCATCACTCATTTATAGTGTAGCTTGGACATCTTTGATGAGATCTTGAATAACCAATGACTTGTTTGTCATGAGTTCTTCAAATTCTATGTATTTTTCTCTGTTCAGAATGATTGAATTGCTGCATAGAATTTCTAGCTTGATTTGATCCATCTCATGCCAAATTTTCAAATCTTTTTCAAGTGAATCCAAACTTTTCTTGAAAACTTCCAAAGTCTGATTCATCTTTATTTTTGCTATTCTGACATTATTCAGAACTTGTAATGTCTTTTCAATCACTGGTATGCTTTGATCAATCAGCTATGTTGCCCAGGAATCAACTACTTTGGCCTTTTGTGCAATTTTCTCCAATTGCTTGACTGATTCTTCAAAGGTGAAAGAAGTTAATGGATTAACTTGCTCTGAAGATTTAGTAATCTTTTGAATTACTGAGACAAGATGTGCATTTTCCTCTTTCAGCTTTTCGTTCTTTGCCAAAAGTTCATTGTAACTATGTGTCAAAACAGTTATTGAATTTTGAGCGTCTTGCATCATACCAGTATGTGTTTGCTTGCCTAAATCCACTATGGTGAATTTATAATCAGATACTTGCATCTCTTCTGGTGACTTGTCTACAAGGGGTTCAACTATTTCTGCATACTTTATTCTGTTGTTGTCCACAACTACCCGTGAAACCGTTTTAGCAACTTTTGGTTTTGATCTCTTCAACTACTGGAAATCAAATACATCTGGAGAGATTGCCTGTTTCTTTCTCTTTAGAGTGATTGAACTCAACCATGGAGGAAGATCCAATGTAGCTGTATTTGAAACAACAATCGTGGTTTGTGCAGAAAAAGATTCATCTTGAGCCACAGTTGTTACTCTTGGAGATGTTTCAGTTTGAATCGCAACAAAAGCTTGAATGGATGGTATATTATGATCAACATTAGCCATGAAGCAATCAAAACTTGCAGCAGATGTATCTATTTCAGGAAGTGTTATCTGTGATATCATTGGATACATCGGATTAGCATCAAAAACATTGTCCATATTATCATTTATCTTCTCTATAGAGGCGGTCACTATTGATGAAGTTGATGTATGAAGAGCAGCTTCAATAGGAGGAATGTAAACCATTGAAAAAGAATCAACATCACTATCAAATTGAGACATAGGAGACAATACTGATACTGGTGCAACATCAATATGTGGAGACATTATACTTAGACCAGTAGGAGACTGAAGAAATTCCCCTTCTTGCTGATCGATGATTTGGATTTGCATCTCTTTAACCTCCTTCCCTTTTAATGTTGGTTCCTCCAAAGGTTTTTCTACAACACAGTTGACTCTCAGCTTAATCCTTCTTCTTGAAGAAGAAGCACCTTCCTTGGACTTGTCTCTGACTTCTTATTTCAATCCGATAGGTCTGACTGAATCATCTTCATTATTAACCCTGATTTTAATAGTTTTGACGCCTATACTCTTGAGCCAAGAATTAGTATTTTCCAAGACTAATTAAAATCTGTTAAAGATAGAAACTGATTCTTTATTAGACCATTGTATTGCTGGAATAGAAGCGTCAACAACTCTTTTTTCTTCATATTCTGGATCTAAAATCAGCCCATCATCAATTACTACTTCTAGAATCAATGTCAGATTAAAATCTATAATCTATTCAAGAGTGAGCCCGTAATAATCCATTTTATAGATGTCTTTCTCTGTTCGGAGATCTGCCCAAATATCTTCAAGGTGATGCACATGAATGAAGGCCCTCTTTATCTTTTCTTTCATTCCTCTGTAATCAAAATCTGCCCTTGCCTTGAATCTTTTTAATTTGATCTCCTGAATCTCGGTTTCCATAGCTTTCACCTTTGAGGTACTTGTCAAGGAGTATCTCCCAATCTGTAATGGTTTATGAGACGAGATACTCACTCCAGTTTTATGTTGCACAGCTTGCCATGCATGCACTGTCATCAACTGTCTTGCCAGCTCCATTAGAATGATTTTATCAGTTGGATACCTCGGTAGCATGTATGGGTGATCTTTAAAACAACCAACTCTTATGTAAGTAAAACTAGGAAACTGAAGAAAAAGACAACCATATTCATTGAATTTTTTCCAAGCAGAATCTGATACTCTGTTGTTCTGCAAGGTCTTGTCAAAAAGGCACATGAAGTGACCAAAGAATACATCTTGGACTCTTCTGTAATGAATCCTGCTTGGTCTCAAGGGCAGCTGATCATAGTATTCCCAAACTGGAACTAGAGATCTATCTCCAACGATAGAAAGGCTTGGAAATTGCCTTAATGAAGCTGCTATGTAAACCAGATAGGAATTCATATAGAATGTGAGTGTGGTAGGAACTTGTGCAAGCTGCTCACATAAACTATCACTGATTATTTCACCCCAGCCGGTTTGCAAGCAGCCTCCAACGCCGCGAATTTTACATCCACTTTTCATCAGAGGTTCAACCCCATCGTCCGCCTTCCAAGAGCGATCATATCATTGATCTCTTTGAAGTCGACGATGTACTTTAAAGTTCTAGACAACAATGTGTCTCGGCTAATTTTGTAGCCATTTAGTACGCTTTGATGCCAGCGTTGTAATCTTTCTCTGCCCGCAAATGATTCAGGAGTACTCTTTACCGAAGATCTCGACACATAGGCACCAAACGAAACCCTATTGATAGTTTTGGACGCTCTATAAACTAAGATTCCTACCTTAATGGTTTTGGATTCTCTATCAAAATGAGCTGCCCACGCAAGGACGAACTCTGGCTCTAGGGCAGCAACAGGAAAAGAGGAAACCAAATGAATATGACTTCTCAGTAGCAACTGCATATGATGAGAAGTTGATTCCTCAGCTCTCTTCAAAAACTCAGACATATCAACAAGCCCAATCTCCGTGTCTCTGATTTCTTCAATGTTCGAGACAACATGAGACAGAGGAATCTCATTTTGATACTTGTCATATTTGTACTTCATTTTTTTGTTTGATGGAGAAGCAGGTTCCTCCGTCATCGAACAATAATCTGCAAGGCTGCAATGAAAATTCCATAAGGTTAAGACATCATCAACATTTACAGGCGTAGACATGGCGAAGGCTCAAACTCAGAATGGTGTTTTGGCTGTATGAGGGTAGAAAATGAGCATTATAACTCATTTCAAGTTTTTGGAGGCTAATTGCAAGTGAAAAGGACATGTGCTTTTCATGACATGAAAAAGTTAGATTACAACTTTGAAAAGTGCAACTCAGAATTTTCAACTTGCATTTGCAGTCAAGGGCAAAAAGTCTGATTTTTAGGCAAATTTATAAAGCATTTCGGGATTTTGAAGGCTGACTGCAAGTGAATAGTGCATGTCGGGATTTTGAGAGGTCATTGCAAGTAACTTTAAGAAAATTTTAACTTGCATTCTTTATTAAAATCTCCAACTTGTAATGAGTAGGCAAAATCCCTATTTGCTTCTATAATCAACATTTTTTTATTTCTTTTCTCCTTTTAAGAAAATGGAAATGGGGATGAGATGAAGTGGAAGAAAACGAATGACATGGAAATGGAATGAACATATGGATGGAGAAAAATGCATGTTTTGGCTAATGGTATAATGGCGAATTCAACAAATGAATGAAAAAGGCATTTTTATATAGGAAGGAATATGAATGACAGGAAAATGCAAAAGGCATTATGGAAAAACGCGTTTTAGTGAATGAAGGGATTTTGGATAATGAAAGACATGAAAAATGCATAGAATTTACAACTAGTAAATGACATTTTTCACTGAAATGGAGGAATAGAAACGCATTTTCATGGGATGAAGAAAACAAAGCTATGGAAAAAAACGCGTTTTGGTGGTATCAAAGATGAAAAACGCGTCTTATGAAAGAAAGAAATATTGCATGATAAAATAGAAAACTCATTTTCATGGGAAAGTGTATGGAATAGAAAAATGGAAAAACACATTTACAAATGAAGGCGTATGAAAAGGAATGAGGACAATAAAAACACATTTTTCTTAAATAAAATATTTTTAAAACGCGAAAAGAGAGTATTGATTAAACAAAATACAAGCATTTTTAAATAAGAAGAAACAAACAGCGAAGAAGATACCAGAATAAAGATTACACATGCATCAAAAGAAGAAGAAAAACCCCAGGGCGCCGGCTTCAAAATTCAAAAAATGAAAAGACTTGGATTTATTTGCCGTCGAAAGTCCCATTTCAAAGTTCGATCGAGAACGGTATGGAATAAGGTAGACAAACAAACTAGAACTCAAAATACTCCAATCATGGATGGCGTCGGGTTCTTGAGAGCTCAAAGCAAGTAAAAATAACATAAAAAAAAAAGAAATCAGGCTTTTACAATCACTTTGCAAGTTACTTCAAAATGCAATCAGGTCTTTTTGAGGTATTTGCAAGTATTTCGACTAAAATCGGGCCTTTTTCAACATTTTACAAGTTACTTTTAATAACTTGAACTTGAATCGGGCTTTTAAGAAGTCTTTGCAAGTATTTTTAAAGTTAAATCGAACTTTTTATGTGACATTGCAAGTGAAATAAAGGAAATCAGAACTTTTATAAACAATTGCAAGTACTTTAAGTGAAAATCAGAACTTTTATAAGTGATTGCAAATGCTTTAAATGAAAAAGTAACTTGTAAAGAACTTTAAAAGTTCCTACACTTGCAAGTGCTTCAAAAAGTTCCTACAAAGGATTTTAAAAAGAGAAAATAAAAAACCAAATGACTTGCAATAAACACAAAAAGTTCATATTATAAACTTGTAGTGATGCTAAAAAACTCCTACTTGCAGTGATGTCAGAAAAACCCGAATTTGAGTAAAAACACACTAAAAATGACTCAAAATTTCACAAAAATGGAAGAGAATGTGTAAAAAAAGGTAACCCAAAGGACTATAGACGTAAAATTGAGATTTGCTAATCTTTGCACCTCGTAATACGTTCCTTAGAAGAGAAAATCTTCAAATTTTATCAAAATTTTCATTGGTTATCCCAATTTTAGCAAGTCAAAAATTAGGGACAACAAGCATATTGATAAAGTTTATTAAAAAAAAATCATAGAAGAAAAGGAACAATTAGTAGTATGATGGAAATCAAAGGAAGAATGTCTTCATGTTAAGTATGTCGTGAAATATGAAGAGCATAAGCAAAGAATTTTGAAGCTTGCTACATGTGGAGGTATAATTGAGGCTCAATTTGGAAAAGTAATGGAAGGAGCACAACTAGAAAAATTTGTTCAGATGAGTGTTGTTTTTCATATTTTTTCTAGAGGGTATCCTATGACAGACTACCCAAAATATTTTAATTTATTATCTTTTTTGGGTGTTCCTCACTTTCCTAGTGCACAATGGTCAATAAACATTGGATGGGAATGGGAAAATTGTCTTGTTGCAATGGAAAAGAAAGATTTAAATGAGAAAGTAAAAGAGTCAAACTTCATTGCATTATCTTTAGATGAAGTTACTGTGGTAGATAATACATCTTGGGTATGTATGCATGTGTATACTATAAAAAAACATGTCCACCAAGCTCATCTTCTCCATGTTCATAAAATAAAGGACAATTCAACATCGCAAAATCTATTTGAACTAGTCAAAAAATATTTGAATGAAATTGTAGGTATGGATGACTTGAAAATTTCCAAAAATTGGTGTTTATTGAGTCGGTGACGTATAACATAGCATCCATGTTTCAAAGTTACAAAACCATCAAAATTATACATGGCTAACGATGGCCCAAGAGCAACGATTTAGCAATTTCAACCAGGCAAAGCTTCCGCATAAAGTTGAACCGCGAGATGATCTCCTGCATGAACCAACATAACGAGTTATTTGAATATCAATCCTGATTTCGGAGTAATGTATGAGCACGCAAGAACATAGTATTATGCTTTCTAACCTCGGTTATAGGTTAAGGATATATATCTCTGACTTTATTTATTCTTCTCCCATTCGTTGAGTCGAATGAATCTTAAAGTAATAGAAATCCCAAGACAAAACTATGTATATTAATGAATATGGCAAACTATGTAGAAATACATGCATGGCCCTTGATCATCTATATCTAGATCTAACTTCTAAAAGCCTATTTTTTTTTATCTGGCAGAAAATTATAGATTTGAATGAACCTAATAATTATTTACAATTTAATGCAAGTGGGTACTTATGTATCTATGTACACAGATTTGAGATAACAATGTACCATTGTACGATAGTCAGACACTCTATCAGAGAAGTACCTATTACAAAGGAAGCTTTTAATGATATTGTTAAATATGTTAGTGATAATTTAAAGGAAATTGAAAAATCTCTTTCCACATAGATTTATAATAGATTATGTCGAGAAAAAATACTTGAAGCCATAGGTATTGTGTATCCTCAATTTTGGATAAACTAAGATAGCCCAACCTATTTTCATGATAAAGTAAAAATCTTGGTCGAACACTTTTTGAAAAGTGTAAAATGCAATGAGTAGACAATAGAAGGAATTACAAATGGAGATAAGCTTAGACAACAATGTAAGAATTTTGCAAGAAGTATGATGGACCAGTTTGATTCCATGGAGAATCCCTTTGAACCAAGATCAATAACAAAGGATTGGACAAACTTAGGTCAGAGTGAAATATTGCATAGTTCGATATCAAAATATTTCAAACTTGTTGATTTATGTCAAACAATGATATTGGGGTCAATGGAGGATGAGATATTTTTTAATTCATTGGAATTTTTGAAATAAAAGATAAGAAAAAAACTAGACAAGAATTTGGAAAATTGCTTGAGGGTTAAAGGAACTGTGTATAATATCAAAAAAATTCCTTTTCAAAGCGAAATCATAATCTAGAGGTCCAGATGTGAAAGAAGAAGGTTGTGCAACACTCCAAACGTTGGTATTGGTGGCACTAGAAGTGGGACAAATGAAAGTGACATAATGAATGTTGAATTTGAGATGCAGGGCGAAGAAAATGAAGACCAGACTCATAATCAAGATGACTCTTTTACTTTATCTCAAGTTGAACATCAGTTTGAGGACCTTGACTTGATTTGGGAAATGGAAGTGACTTAGCAACTTTTAGGTATTTATACTGCGCGTCATGAATCATTTTCCAAACTATAGTTGATGATATTTTATATTGTATTCCATGAAATTGTGAATTATTGCACTTCATGATATTTTATTTTATATTGCACTTTATGAATTATATTCCAAACTGCAGTTGATGATATTTT
>VDFB02354636.1:0-40882 GCA_007258455.2 Sequoia sempervirens
TTCATGATTAGTTTTTGATGTCAAACTTGGGCTTGATGAACTACATCTTGGGGATTGAGATTACTTAGTCTTCCTTAGGTATCACTCTTACACAGTCTAAGTTTGCACTTGACATGCTCCAGGGTTTTACATGGCTAATTGTAAGCTTGCACTGACTCCATTTTTGTTAGGGGTCAAACATGAGGCAAAGTGTTCTTCAACCCTGGTTGATGGAACTTTGTATCGATAGCTTGTTGGTAGTCTCATCTATTTGACTCATGAGGCCTGAGATTTC
The DNA here is from genome assembly GCA_007258455.2 of Sequoia sempervirens. Classification (NCBI taxonomy): domain Eukaryota; kingdom Viridiplantae; phylum Streptophyta; class Pinopsida; order Cupressales; family Cupressaceae; genus Sequoia; species Sequoia sempervirens. Next base: position 275 of record VDFB02354636.1, read on the forward strand.
ATATGTAGTAGGCATGGTCTCTCAATTCATGTAGGAGACACATGAGCTACACTGGAAAGCAACTAAGTGAATTTTTCACTACATCAAGGGTACTAACAATTATGGGATTCATTATGCAGCGGATATGGATTTTGACTTGGTGGGACACAAAGATTTAGATTGGATAGGCAATTCTCAGGATTGCAAGTCTACTTCAAGGTATTGCTTTTTCCTTAGTTCTAGTTCAGTATTTTTGTCGAGCAAGAAGCAGTCTGCTATTTCTCTTTCATCTATAGAGGCTGAGTATCGAGGAGCAGTTAATGCTATTACTGAGGCCATCTGGCTTCACAACATTCTCACTGAGTTTGGAATTCAATTTCGGAAGCCCGCAATTATCCATTGTGACAACCAGAGTGCAATTCAAATATCTTACAATATGGTCCATCATCAGCATACCAAGCACATCGAGATCCATATGCACTACATTTGGGAGTTGATTCATGGAGATATCATTGATCTCAAGTACTATTCAATATCATGTCAGACTACAGACATCTTCACCAAACCCTTCACTAAGAGAAAGTTCCTTCATTTGCAATATTTTCTTGGGGTGCAGTTAGTGTCATCCATGGGGGGCTACTTAGTACTTCTTCTCTTCTTTTCATCTTTCTTTTGGAGATGGTTTTTGTCCCACTAGGTTTTCTCCTTTTCTCTATTTGTGAGAGATTTATTTTGTACATGGGTGCCTCATCAGGCCTAGCAATCATGACCCATATTTTCATCTTTTCATTGTATATTTCTCCCTAAGTTTCACTTAAGGGGGGGTGTTGGTGTGAAGGGGATACTTTATCTAGCTAGTTCATTTCCTAGCTAGTTATCCACTTAAGTTCTTTTCACACCTTATTACTTAAGTTTACTTAGGGACCACGTGGGATATTTATCATTTTATGTCTCATATCATAAGATTAAGACACTTGTCACAATCTTATGATACTCATCCACTTTATGTCTCATATCATAATATTAAGACACTTGTCACAATCTTATGTTACTTATCTACTTTATTTCTCATATCATATTAAGATTAAGACATTTTTCATAATCTAATGATATCTTATCCCTCACCTTGTCCTATATAACCAAGGGGTTCCCTTTGTAATCTTGCACCATTCCAATTATCAATTTTGGAAGCTCTTAATGCATTTTATCATATTGACATTGCATAATCTCTCAAATTTCTGGTTTGCATTCTTTATGTTCTTTTAGTTTATGTAGCTTTGATTTTCTCTTAAAAATGTTATTTGGGTTATTCAATCTATTTCATATTTCTATTCACTAGATTGATGTAAATATCAACAATCATTGTTGACATCAATGGAAACACATTAAAGGGTTTCTTCTTCATTCTTTCAACAATCTCCCCCTTTGTCATTGATGACAACATGTGCCAAAAATGAATCTCCAAAACTCAAAAAATACATTGTCACCAATCATCTGACTTCTCCAAAATCATCTCCCATCACCTAACTTCTCCCCCTTTGGAATCAAGGACAAAGGGTGTGCAACTCTATAGATTCCATTAAGTTCTTAATGCCTTGAGTGGCATTCGACCACTTCATGTAGTACAAAAATAAAGTCTTGGCCTCACCCTCACATTCTTGAACTTCCTTTATGCTTTTCCCCACTTTTTTATGTGTTGATGCACATCTATCTTGTAGCTCAAGTAACCTCTTCTTTTTAAACCTTGATTCAAATTCTTTTTCTTTTTTTTTTCCCTTCATATCAGAGGTGTACTCCTGAAGAGAATCAACTGAAACTTGAGATTTTCAATTGAGGTTAAAGATTTTTCAATTGTAGTACTAGGAGTAGCATCTTGTGGGGTTTTTATAGCTTCATTTATCAATTTTTTTCCTTTCTAATGAGTCTCAATTATCTCTTTTCTACCAGAGGCATGGAAGACATCTCCAAGCTCCAACTTTTGAATTGGTGAGATCTTTTCTAGATCCACACTACCTTGGTACATTAGGAGTTGTAGTAACTGAGGAGGAATTGTTGACTGGAATCTTATTTGTCTAGACAAGAGACCCTTAAGAGGAATACCATAATATTTTCCAGATGGCTTGGGTAGCTCCATGGTCTTTTTTTCATTTTCTTCATTCTTTCCATCCTCAGACTCTTCTTCATTCTTAGCTTTTTCTTCTTCACCAGAGGGATTTTTATTTTGCTTATCTTTATCTTCATCCTCATTATCCTCATCATCTTTCTTATTGTTATCTTGTTTTTGTCCTAGTTCTTCTTCTCCACTCTCATTTTGATTATCTTCATTTCCTTTACCTACATCTTCATTTTTTTTATCAAAGTGGTCCTCAATACCATCTGCAACATTCTTTTCTTTTTCTTGCTCTACACTTTGGTTTTCACCATTACCAGTGGGCTTGTCAGTATCTTCCAAAGTAGAAGTCTCCAAGGAAGCATGTGGTGGTGAGGACACCACATTTTTGGTAACATCAAACAATGGAGTTTCTTTAACTTGGTATGATCATCTACTTCTTTCTCTTCCAAGACCTCTTTGAAAAATGGTGAATTTGTGTTAGTAGGAAGATTTTCCTCTACATCAATAACTTTTTCTATTACATTCTCCTTCTCTTAAGTAGTACTAGATAACTTAGGTAAAGTAGAGGTAGGGGTGGAAGCTTTTCTTCCAGATCTCTTTGGTCCAAAGGTATCACCAGCCATGCTAGCTTCTCTTGCTCTTGCCCCCTTGATTTATTCTTGTATATAACATTCTCTTCTAGCCCATTATTCTACAGTTTTCCTTGCATTCCTCTTGATTTCTAGTTTCTTCAAATCCAAATGTACTTTTGTTGAATTTTCTTCATATGTCCCATGTCTTGCTTAAGAGGGGTCCTTAGGAATTTTATGTAGCAAATCCACATATCCCTCTACCTCATTCTAAGAAACTTCATAGCCAAGAGGCTCAACCCACACAATTCTTGGTTCAATAACCTCAATAATGCACTCGTCAGATGTAACAAGAAAAGTAAATTCCTTAGAATATTTCTCTATAAGGTTCTGGGGAATTCTCTCCCTTTGATACATATACTTCTAAAAAATTGCAAAGAATGCAGTCAAAGCATCATCCTGAGATTTCAAATTGTCTAAGTTGTGCATGTAATCAAGAATTTGATGTTCTACAAGTATGCTCCTATCCCATACAATATTTTTTCTTCCAAGAAACTCTCTCAAAAAGTAAAATAATAAACACATTACCAAAGTTCAAACTTGAATGCATATTTCTTTTCTCTAGTTTGCTTCAGATTCTCAAGAAGTTGTTGCTGGAGAAACTCACATAGATCAAAGAAAGTCATTTGTGCCACATACCTTCATGTCACTCCTTGACACCTCATATTTCAAGGGGGTTGTTAGATTTTTCTATTATTGTTCCCCCTAAGCCCATTCCTAGGTTTAATTACCAAGGGAATTATATGCACGAGAGGGAGGTATAGATACATTTGATTCTTTTTTTTTCTTAGACACTTTTTTCTTTCTCCAAATCTTCTCCATTTATTTCTTTACTTCAGTGGGATCATTTTTCTTCACAGGTTCATTTCTCTTTACTAGATTAGTCTATCTTTCATTTTCACTTCTACAAAATCTTGAAATGTGTCTAGGCTTGTTACAACTATAGCATACTACACTTTTTTGACCAAATTGACCTCTATTCAATCTTGATCTGCACTGGTTAGCTTTATGTCCAAATACATTACATGTATAACAATAACCATTAAAAGATTGAACCATTCTACTAGCTAGCATTATATCTATTCATCATTTGACTTTTGCACTCAATAGCTCTATGTACAATTTTTTTACATGCAAAACATTCTCCAGAGAAGGATCCAACATTCTGATTCATTCTACTTCTACATTCTATTTCCTTATGTTCAAATTTATTGCATGAAAAAATAAATACCATTAAAATATGGGTACCTTTGAGAATTCAGTTGTTTGATAGGGGTCTTCTAGCATTGCTTCTTTGATTTTTTATTTTTTTCCATTTCCTTGAGTTTTCTCTTGATTTTCAGCCTTGTTAGGAGTCTGTTTAGCCTTTGATATATCTCCTTCTTCAAGTCCCAAACCTCCTTTATCTTTAAATGGTTTCTATCCTGCAATTAGTTCATCAAGCATTGTAGTACTTATTTTAAATTTTTCGTCATGAACTCTTTCTTTTTCTAGATCTAATATCAAAGTTACCACATCAACAACCAATAGAGTAACACTATTTGTAATTCAATATTATTTAAAGTTTAGTTAGTTTTGAGAAAAAATATAATAATCGTTAAAAGTATTAATATAAAACTTAAATCTCAAATGATACTTACAAGCAACTTTATCTTTCTTATGTTTTTTTTTCTCTTTAAGAGATCTAAAATCTTCAACACACATTTGCATGTGTTTTCCCTCTTTTCCTACTAATTTCATTGGAATAGTCATATGTAAATTTGGTCCAAATTTTTTGACAAGATACCATGTCATTGGAATAGCCCGCCTTCTTATCTTATATACAGGGAGGATAGATCATATGGATAAAAGTTTGTATTTAATATTATTTTTTACCTCTCTAATGTAGTTATGTAATATCTTTCCTTTTTAAAGGTAGTTATAAATTTAAATAAATCAAAATATTTTTTATTTTTACAGATCTAGGTTCTACCCTATGAAGAAATGTATGGATAAGCCAATCCATTCTCTTTATGCATTTTTTAGTATGATCACTTAAATAATGATTCTTGATATGGAAGTGATATGATCTATAAAAGCATTAATTTCTTGATTTTTATGAGATAATTTTTTAAAAAATCATCATGTCCTTATATAAGTAAACATAATGATCAATATCTTAGCATAAATAGAAAATAACTTAAACAATGTAAGCACATAAAAAGCATTATGAATAATTTGGCAAACTTACCAATACAATCATCATCATGACACCAAGTTTTTCTTAAAATGAATTTCTTCTCTTGAATTCCTCCATAATTTTTTATTAAGTGAGCAATGATGTCTGTATTATCACTCATTACATACATTATCTCACCCAATCTATCAAACATACTTCTTCTAAGATAATTCTTATTACTAGCATACTTGGATTATAAAACATAATATCAAGTTATATAGTTCAAACATGTAATGCTCCACATATTTTAATTAAATATTGACTTATAGATGCACATTTTTTAACCATGCCCTACATACATTCCAAACATATAAAAATACTTGACAATTAAAGGATAATCTACAAGTAGAATTATAAAACTTAATAAGAAACATTTTAACAAAATGAAACATTAAAATAAAATTATTTTATACTAAATTATGAAATATATGTTTTCATAAACTAAGTATTAAGAAATTATAATGAGTTGAATTTAGTTTAAATGGAGTATAAGGACAATTAAAACCCGATGGCTTCAATCTCAATAATAACATTGATATGTTTTTGATTAAAAAATTAGGGTAAATGGCCTTGATCCTATACATTAAAACATTAGATAACTGGCCTCCTGACCATTAGTTCAAAACCACCAAAACAAACACAAAAAAACAAATGAATAGACATAGAGAGAAAAATAGCAATAGTATGCCTGACCATCCAATAGAGCATCAAAACGAAACCATTAAACTATCCATAGGAAACATCAAACAAAAGTAAACGATACCAAACATGAGAGCATGCAGGACAATAACATCACATGTTATGAATGCATTGACATGTCAATATTCTTGACACCATTTTTCTCATTTATATTTACTTTATTCAGCTACTAATTTATATCATCAAATTTATTTCATTATTTCTTAAGGATATGAATCATGCAATAGCTACACTAGCTCTCTCATTTATTAAAAATAAGGAATGTATATATTTGGTATTACACATAATAAACCATTAATAAATTAGTATTTTGAAATAAAATAAATCATTGTTAAATTAAAATCCATAAATGTAAGTAATATTGTTTCCCTTACACCATATTTATTTATTGAGAATGTCAAATCCATTGCAATAGTTGACCTTTTTGAATGGTTCACCATCATTTCTTACACTTTTTGCATCATCCTTCATTTTCTTTGGGATCAAATGTAGTGCACTTATTTCCATGCATTCAATAAATATTTTCTCAACAAACATATGTCTTTCATATTGAACAACTCAGTCAAACCATGGTCTAACTAGTGTTGTTTACATATTCTGTCAATCCCCACCCATTAGCAATAAAGACTGAATACATGATTTATATTCATTTCACAACTTCAGTGCAAAATTGATCCTTCAATCACTAGAAGGGTCATCACTTCCATGGTAAAATGACCATTAATATCATAATGTCTTCACTTTTTATATCTAATAATTACTAACATTTGATCTATCATACATGATCCTAACTTTAAATGGGTTTGACAATCTTTTTTGATAAATTTTCATATCTTCTTCATGTTTTTAAGATTATTTTCTATTTTCCTTATACCCAAAACCACACCAATATATATATACATACATATATATATACATATATATATACATATACATATATATACATATACATATACATATATATACATACATACATATATATATATACATATATATATATATACATATATATATATATATATATATATATATATATATATATATATATATACATATACATATACATATATACAGTTATATATATATACATATACATATACATATATACAGTTATATACATATATACAGTTATATATATATACATATACATATACATATATACAGTTATATACATATATATGTATATATATATGTATATATATATATACATATATATATACATATATACATACATAGATATACATATATACATATAACGGTATTGGGTGGAGGTGGTATTACTTCACTATCCTTCTTTTGTTGTGGTTTGATAGAGTAGCATTATGTTTTTCGTAGTGTTTGATATTTTACCTTCCAACATTTCCTTTATTGTGTTTCTATTTCTCTTCATCTATCTGGCTATCTATGGAGGTGGAAACGCCAAAGCACGGGTTTGACTAAGGAAAACCCCTATACAACCCCAACATTTTTCCTCTCTTGGTTGTGTAAGTATGTGCTCATGTGGAGCTTGCTGGAAAACTAGACTCTTAGTGAGTTTATATTCATCACCTTCGTTTCGTCATCTCCTTTATCATTTTAATAGTCATTTCTTGCATTTTGTCATTTATCATTTTGTATAGTACGTTAAGCTTCATTGGCTAGGTTGTTAATAGGATTTTGTACTATGTAATGTGCTTTTACACTTTCTAGCCATACGAACGCTAGTGCCCCAAAGAGACACTAGCGCATCGCGTTGTCATCCCTGACCCACACTTATATCCTTGGGCAGAGAGCTACTTGAGGTACGGCTAGAAAATGACTCGTTTAGCCCCATCCAAACATTCAGATTAGTAGAGTGACAAAAGCACTTGAGAGTGCTCTCCATTATTTGTCCTTGACCTAAAATGCTTATCCAACTTGAGGTAGTTTAGGGAAACCCTCTGCTCTTGGATCTCCATGACCTAGAGCCTTGGAGTGGTTGGTCCCCATACTCTACATTTTGGTGAACCTGATGCGAACACTATCTATCCATTTCTTTGTGTTGAAACTTTGTGCCGCACACTTGGCAACCGAATTATACTTGGGTGTTGTGATGGTTTATGAGCATCACAACCCAATCTATGACCTTTGGGTATGTTTTTAGGAGAATTCTACTACACTTACCAATGGAAAATATGAAGGTCAATTTCAGGTTTACTACTGGGTTTTCTATAGGATTTATAGACGTGATGAGTTTCATAGATGAGACCACTCATGCTCCCACTCCTCCAGCATCCCCTATGACCTCATTTTTGGATGAGGATGACATCGTGTATATTCCTGCAAAAAATCATCTGGCACTAGACAAGAGGTTATTAGACCTTGTGAATCATTTGGAGAAAGCATCAAATATGGCGAGAGCCGCTAGGCTTGCTAGTGAGGTAAGATATATGTTGGGAAAGGATCACACAGGTATAGAGTTCTTATGCGGCCTTACTAATCTAACCAAAGCATTCATCCCTTCGTATGGCACTAGATCAGGTACTACCCAAGGAAAAATGCTTGATACCTATGAAAAATAAATAGGTTTCTTGATGCCTACCATTTCTATATGCATGGTTGAAATAGGCCCCTTGATTAGTGTTTCCTCTGCTTCTTAGAAACCTAACACTGTCAAGGAAAGTAGGATACCCCTTGGCTTTAGTTTCACCCCTCCTACCGCCCTTGGTGGTAGGGGCTCTGGTGGGATGAGTGGTGGTGGCTTTGGTAGTGGTGGTGGCAGTAGTGATGGATGGTTTCTCAGGAAATGATGGCGGTGGTGGCTCCAATGGGGATCACACTGGTGGTTCTGGTGGTGGCTCTAGAAGTGGTCACGGTGGTGCCTCTGAAGGTGGTTCTGGTGGTAGCAGTTTTGGGGGAGGTTCCATTGAGCCTTTGTCATCTTCTAATCATGTTATGAACTTTGGGTGATCCCACAATACTGGTTTACAATTTTTGGCCAAACTAGACATTGAACTGATATTTTCTAACTAAATCTTCACTTTCGGGAGCCTATAGTAGCTAAAGCGTGAGGAATTTGAAGATGATGCAAACTAGTGATTTGTGAAATTTTCTTTGTAGATTCTAAATATATTTTTTTCAAAATTTTTGGAATTAGATTGCACTTCTTTTTCCATCTCCTTTGAAAACTAGTTTTTTTTAGTAAACACCATTTTTAAGGAGTGATGCTCATCGTATAATACATAATTTTTTTTCCATGAAGGATAAAATTCTACTTTTTTCAAATTTAGATTTGTAACTACAATGTCAAGTGCTTCCAATTGGTTTCATAGTGTTTTATTGAATATTTTTTCCTTTATCAAGTTTCAAAGTCAAACCAATTACAATTCAGACATAGGCAGACCATATAACACAACTTTTTTTGTATGTATCAAAATTCAATTTTTTTTTGTTGGATCAGGGACTTCAATATTTGGTGCACTCATATTTTTCAAACAAATTATTTTGATAATATTCTATTTTTCCACATGTAGAACAAAGAGCTTGATTTATAGTGAAAAAACTACATTCACAAGAAATAAAAAATAAATATAATAATAAAATTAAATTTATTTAAAATTATACTTTTTGGGAAGCTTATAATAAGGACTACATACTTACAATTTTTTTTTAAATGAATTTATTTGATCCCCCAAAAGGTAAATCAAAAGTGGTCTTTCATCAACATTTTGATAGGTGTAAAGGAAACTTCGTTATAGGTATGGATTAAAACTAGTGGGGTTCTATCCAAGGGGGTTTGATCTAAGGTAGTTTGATCAAACCCTCTTCAATTGGAATGCTTTAAATGAAACTTTTTAAGGCTTAAATAATTATATTTTCTAAAAATATGTGATTTCAACAAAAATCAGAATCTCCCAGAAACTATAAACCAGCTTTATGGGACCACCCCTCTCTTTGTTAGAATATGGGTCAAATGCAAAACCAGTTGGCGAGCCTTTCCTAGGCCTCCACCCAACCTATCTTCCAACCTTTTTTCTGACATAGCCCATTGTCGGCGACAATTTTGAGATCTCCTTTCCCCTAGGGAATGGAGATTCCTAAATTCAAAAAACATGGTGGTAAGGGAGATCTGCAGACACATGTATTAGCCTTTAATGTTGTGTGCATGGGTTTCTTCCATCATGATGCTCTAATGGAAAATCTCTTCCCTCGATCTCTCAAGGACACAACACTCGAGTGGTATTGTTCCTTTCCTAACAATTCTATATTCTCATGTGACCAGCTCATAAATCAATTTCTTCATCAATTGTAGGCTAACATCAGTCTGAAGATGACCTTCTCAGATCTCGTCTGATGTAAGAAAGGAGAACACGAGAAGATAACTGACTTCATAGCGTGATACCAAGTGCTCTTTTCACAAATTTCATACCTGCTACCTGACTCAGATGTGCAAAAGGTATTCATAGGCAACTTGCAGCGAGTCTTGCAAGAGAAATTTTCCTTGATGAAATACCCCTTGTTTGCATATCTATGTGTTGAGTTGCAAGAGTTCCAACAAATGGTGGTTCATTTCGGGGGATCCTCCTCATGCTCCCGTTCTAAAATAAAATCTATTGTTTTTATTTAAGGAAAAGGAAAATCTACTGCAAATGTAGTTGCCACAACTAATGATCGCGGCCTCAAATGCAATAGAAATTTTACAAAGTTAGCTGAAACTTATTCTTCTATTTTACAAAAAATATTGAAGGATAAGATCATACGAAAATCCTCAACCTTTGAAGGAGCCTTATCCTAATTGATATGATGGGAATTCTTTTTGTTAGTACCATTGTGTCAATGAGCATGATACTGAGTGTTGCATGTGCCTGCATCATGAGATACATGATTGCATCGATGACAGTATCATCCATCTCGATGGGAAGAAACAAAACACAAAAAAGTTGGTAGCAAAAGCCAATAGGGAGTTGCAAATTTATACAAACCCATTTCCACCCCATTCTGTGAACTTGATTATTGAACCTTCTGATACTTCTCCTAAACCCTCAGCATACATCAATATGGTCTCGTTCACTCCTACTCCTCCCCTGTAGCCTGCGACTGGTTTGTCAGATGTGATATTTAGCACGTAGGACTTGCCTTTGAATAACAAGCCCTCTACCCTATACATTCTTGCTCACCTCAATTGGAACATTGTGATGGGGGTCCTAATTGACTATGCAAGTCAAGTGAATGTTATTATGGAGGAGATATTATGGATGAACTCATTACAGAGGGAGGAATACGAGAAAACAAAATCTATCTTACATATGAACAATAGTCTCTCTCTTACACCATATTGATCTATAACTCTTTCTATCCTAGTTGAAACTAGGGATGTGGATACAACTTTTGATATCATTTCAAAATATGATCTATTTAGGGTGAAGTTGGCCATCCCATGGCTAGCTTCCATGAATAGAATCACTTTCGTCATCTATAAATGTTTAAATTTCTCCCATGAAGGGGTCGTGCATGTTGTGCATGACACTAGATATCAACCATTGGTATCCCATGGGGGCTATTCCTTGGATCACTTTTGGCCTGCCCTGGTTGGTCAACTCCCTCCTAGAATGAACCTATTTTATTGAAACTGCATGTACTAAAAAAATAGAGAAAAAGGACAACCAAAAGTGGCTCATCCGATAGCATAGCAACAAGCTACCTCCTCCTCTTGAAAGGGAAAGGAGAAGCCTATCCATTCTCAAGGAACTTCTTTTTCCTCCCTCATTGAAAAGGAACTTTGGGTGACTATTCTTGGTTTTCACATAAGAAGTCTGATGGTACTTGCTTGGCATAAAGCTAAGGTTCAGGTATCTAACCTTCCTACCTTACCCATGGTTCCTTGAGCTATTTAATATGGTAAGGAAAAGGGTCCCTATGGGGATTCCTCTATGTCTCGGCCTCTACGGTCTCCCACCATTCCTGCCCCTAAGGAAATGAATGGGAAGAGGCCCGCCATTAAGGTGTTAAAGCTTGATCCCCCTATTGTTGTTCCAACCTCCTCTCAACCTCTCCCCCTATTCTCGTCTAGGAATATCTCCCTCTACTGGAAATGGCCATGATGGATACTCCTATGGTTGAATAGGAGTCCTCTATTCCATCCTAGCTTCCAGCCTCTAGCTCCCAGAGTCACATGAATTGACTTGTGCATGAGCACAAGCATCGGTGAAAGGCTCTGGCTGCTGAGCAGGCCACCCTATAGAGGAAGGAAGGGGAGTTGGTAGTTTCTACCTTGACACCTTCTGCTACATCTTCCTCTCATGTCCCCTCTGCTTTAGTTCCATCAGCTTCGGTGTTACTTCCAGCTCCTACTGTGAGCATAAATGACCCTAACCCGAAGAGGGTGTAGGTGTTTATTTCTCCTTCATTGATCCACCTCTCCTGATGTCCCTCCAAAACATCCCACCATTTTCAAATCTCATGGACATGCTGAATACCTTAGTGGTATTCACCGCAATTTCCTCCTCCTCCTTCACACCTTCTTCCTCATCCGTGGAGATATTGCATCCTCTGATGAAACAAAAGATGGAGGAAAACCTAATGGGGATTGTAAGAGAGTTCCACCTTCTTCAGAGGGTGGTTTCTCATTAGCATGTGCCATCCTACTGATGAAGGAAGTTCTAGCATTCCTAGAGTTTATCACCGCTCCTTAGTCTCTCAGTGAGCCTAGTAGTGAATCTCAGGCATTGCCTCCCTCACTCGTTGAGTTAACACATGACACTCCTGTGAAGTGCATGTTTAATTCTTTGGATGAGGTCTCGACTCTTTCAATGATCTTTGTGAAGCTAAATTTCACCCCACAAGAACTAAGTGGAGAAGACGTCAAGGGGTTTCCTTCCTTGGCTCTTGTTTTGGGGGGGGTCGAAGGGTTACCCCCTTGATATTCTGCCCTTGCAAGCTCATCCAACTTCCCCCTAGATGATGATTTAGACTGGGAAGTCAATGACCTCTTGGTTGATGAGGACTAGGGGCACCTCTTCTTTATATGTAGAGTAGATTGTGTGTGTGTGTTTTTGTGTTCCCCTATGCTTGTGTTATGTGTTCCTAGATGACCCTTGTCACCCTCATAGGTGCTTGGATATAGGAGTAGTTTTGTGTCATAAAACTTCCTCTATTTGTTACATCATTCTTCCTCTATTATGTGTATTGATTTTCCACAATTGAGAATGATGCAAAGTGTTGGGGGCATTTAGGCTTCCCTTCCATGTTGACCTAATTTTTTATTTTTATTTTCTCTTCTTGTACATTATTCATATGGTTTGATATATAGAAGGGGGTTGATGACAATTCATTAATATACTATTATCTATATTTATGAGCAACTCTAACCTCAAAATATTACATCACCCCTGTGTCTCTTGTTCATAATGTTATTTTCTCTTTTTTAAAAAAATTTTGTCCTCTTATCTTTCATGCTTTTTTTGTGACATTGCAGTGCTCATGTGTTGTCCATCACATGTGCAAAAACATTACCACAGTTACATCTTGCTATGTTCCGCGAGCCACAACATCACTTTTCATTCCTATTTTTCTCTCCTTAGGATGTCATGTGCATCTGCATTGAACATGCACCATCCCAAGGGGGGGCTACCATGACACTTCAATTTTTAGAAAATGCATTTGGTGGCCAACAAATCTTTTCTTGAAAATTCTTTCAAAGTATTTTTCAAAAAATCACATTCATCAACAAGGACCCCTAGCAGAATACTCTTCCTTCATCTTGGGTATGCAAAGAAAGAATTTGGAAAAAACTTCCTTTAAGGAGGGAGTACCTTCTCCTATGAATGAAGCCTGACCTTCCCCTTGCAAGGGGACTTTCTTCCTTTCAAATTCCTTGATGAAGTGAAAATATTTCAAAAATATTCCTTGATGTTGAATTGCTTTGTGAAAAATGCTCTCACTTTCAAAACTAAGCATCCCTTGAGTGGACCGCATTTATTTTAAAGGGTTCCCAAGGGGCCCCTTTGAAATATCTTCCTTCAATTTTTTGACTGTCTACTTGTCTACCTGTGTGGCTAGTTTTTATTTTCTAACATGTTTTATCTGTAAATTAACATGTTTCTTTGCAGGTGTGCCTATGAAGCTTCTTTTCAATCCAACTCTATGAAGTCCCCTACATCAAGCTTCCTTCAGGGGAGAGTACCTAGGGGGTTCCTTATTTGTAGGTGTGATGGCATGTGAAGCACTTGCATCCTATGGGATTTATCCATTGTTGGTCTGCGGGCCTTCAGTGCACTTTCATCAAATTTGTAGCTCCAAGGACCTACAAAGTACTTTGTTCGAACCTCCTTGAGAGAGAGTACCTATGGAGTTATTTACCTACCCTATGCTTTCATGTTTCCTAGATTGCGGTCTACTTCCCCAATGGTTTAGGTACACATTCCTAAACTCTTCAATTTACTTTACAAAACATTCATTGACATGCATGCTCACTAAAGTGGGGGAAAAATGTATAGGAGCAAATTTGCACCCCTCTCACAAATTCCCCTTTTACACCCTACACTTTAGAAAAATAAAACTTGACTAAATAATTCCACATCACCTACCTGCTTTCCATCCGCTTGGCGCTTGCCTCTTGTGTCGGTGGGGGAATTTCTATTGGGGACGCACGACATGTGGGCATCTACACAGCGTGTTTTCATCCCTAACAGATTCATGCCTCTAGAATTCGTAGGGACGTTACGTTCCCCATCGGGGATGAAGCGTAATACCTCTACATCAGCCAACCAACCTGACAATAGCTCTTTCCCTCCCATTTTCATATTTAAATGCATCTATCTCATTTTCATTCCATCTTCTACAATCTCTTTTACAATTCTACCCACTAGCTTGAACTCTTGAGCATTACTTAGCAATTTGTTGCTCCATAAAATTCACTAAGAATGTGTTGTGCTACCATAGAAGTTGTGTTCTTGGTGTCTTGTGAGACCTCCTTCATCATCCTTGCAGTTGTGTCGACTTTTCCAAGTTCATAGTCTTGCATTCTCCCTTCATTGGCCTTGAGTTCCTTTGGGTGGAGGTGGTATTGCTTCACTATCCTTCTTTTGTTTTGGTTTGATATAGTAGCATTGTGTTTTTTGTAGTGTTCAATATTCTCCCTTCCAACATTTCCTTTATTGTGTTTCTATTTCTCTTCATCTATCTGGATGTTTGTGGAGGTGAAAATGCCAAAGTAGGGGTTTGATTGAGGCAAACCCCTATATAGCCCCAACATTTTTCCTCTCTTAGCTATGTGTGGAGCTTGCTAGTGAACTAGACTCTTAGTGAGTTGATCTTCATCAGCTTTGTTTCCATCATCTCCTTTATCATTTTTATAGTCATTTCTTGTATTCTATCATTTATCATTTTGTATAGTACACTAAGCTTCATTGGCTAGGATGTCAATAGGTTTTTGTACTTTGTACTATGCTTTTACACTTTCTGGTTGTACAGACGCCAATAACCCAAAGAGATGCCAGTGCGCCGCTCTGTCATCCCTGACCTATGATGTTGTCCTTGGGCAGAGAGTTGCTTGAGGTATGGTTCGGGTTCTAGAAATTGGCTCGTTTAGCTCGATCTAAACATTTAGATTAGTAGAGTGATAGAAGCACTTGAGAGTGCTCTTCATTCTCTATCCTTGACCTAAAATGCTTATCCAACTTGAGGTAGTTTAGTGCATCACTCCTCTCTTGACTCTTTATGACCTAGAGCCTTGGTGTGGTTAGCCCCCTACTTTACATATACATACATATATATGCACACACACACACACACAAAATACATTAATATTTATATAACAAAAACCAAATACAAAAATATAAAAAATGTTTACATTAATATTTATATATTATTTGAATTCCTAAAATTTAATAATCTTCCATTATTTTTAGTTTAACAATTTATTAATTTTTTTAAATTGTATAATATTATTTGAGTTTTGATAAATTAAGACATACGATAAAAATAAATAAATAAATTTAAACTTAAAAATTGTAAATATCTCAAAAAATTAATCTTATTATAAAAATAAAAATTTAATATTAATAATATTAAATATTTTTCAAAATTAAAAACAAATATTAATATTTTAATATTATAATTATAATTATTAATTTTTCTAATTATGAAAATAATTAATATGCAGATTAATTGATTTTGGTAGAGACTATAAGATAAAATAAATTTAAATTGAAAAATATAAACTCATTAACTTATTTCAAATTACAATTAAAACCCAATTAATATAACTATAAGAAAATATATGTTATTTAAATGGCTTACATTAAAATAAAAGAAAATAAAAAATTTAAATCAATGTAGAAAAGTTAAAGATCTGACAATTCCATAATCTATAATATTCGGTGAGTGTTTGGAAAATTGAAATTCATATTTGGTAACCCAAATCAACCAGAGTGATGAATGTGCTCGGAAAGAGTCAATTTCATTCAAATCAATTGCGTAACATATGAAGTCCACGTGAGAAAGAAACATGTGGGAAATCTTGACCTGAGCCTGACAGCATGTAATGTTTACCCATTTCTGCAGTAATTTTGGTTCTCGTTTTTACCTAGTCAACACGGATAGTTTTGTCCTTTTATAATAATAAAATGTACTCCATATATCAACATGAAACTATTCAGCCCATCAACACATCTACTCATGGTAAGTGAAAAATAGGATTAAATTCATCCAACGTTTTCCTCTTTCAAATTGAAGTCCAAATTTGTTTGGCAGAAAGCTAATTTAGTTGTGGGCCATATGTTAAGAAATTTAAGCTTTATACGAATAAATTATGCCTAGATGAACGACTATCACAAACTCACACAGTTTCCTTACCATCATTTCCCCCTATCACAAATGGATTCAAATTGACCGGCATTATCGAATCTAGATTCAATAAATTCAACGCCTTTCATAGAATTCAAAGCATATATATATATATATATATAATTTCATTAAATAATAGTAATTTACATTTTATTATTCTTAACTTTCAATTTATTTAATATAAATTAATATATGTTAAATTATTTATATTTATTTAATTACATAAAATTGAAAGGTTATTTTACTTTACAATATCTCGCATTTTATGAGTTGATTATATTCTATTTAACATTAAATAACTAGCAATCACATCTTGGTGTGCAATGGGTATACCGAAAAGTGTGGAAGGTTAATTAGGAAAAAAAATGGTCTATTTTTTGCATTCATTTGCATAGTATGTGAGGTCAATTGATAGGCCATTTAGAAAATGATAATGTTTGTGCAACAAAGGTATCAATGGAGAAGTCATGGCTATTAAAACAAGTATGC
This sequence comes from Sequoia sempervirens, assembly GCA_007258455.2. Taxonomy (NCBI): domain Eukaryota; kingdom Viridiplantae; phylum Streptophyta; class Pinopsida; order Cupressales; family Cupressaceae; genus Sequoia; species Sequoia sempervirens. The sequence continues at coordinate 17,205 of VDFB02354636.1, forward strand.
ATCCACTTATAGGGATCCAAACATGATTAAAACAAAACATCTGAATCTAGAAGATAATTAGGCTTCATTACCAAGAGAGTCATAATATGTTTCCAATAGGGAGAGAGAGGGAGATATAGGGATAGAAAGAGGGAGAGATAGAGAGGGGGTAAGGATATAGAGATAGAGATAGAGATGGAGATAGAGATGGATATGGAAAAGAGAGGTATGGAGAAAATAGAAGGGAGAGATAAAGAGAGAGAAGAGAGAGGGATAGATAGAGATAGAAGAGATATATATAGAGAGAGAGATGGAGAGATAGGAAGAGATGAAAAGTTTAATATATAGGTAGTTAGTGATATAGAGAGAGTAAAGAGAGGAAGACACATAGGGTTAGAGAGAGATGGGTAGATAATGAGATCAATATAGATGGAGAGATGGAAGAAGAAAAATGGAGAGATAAAGATGGATAGGAAAAAATATATAGATATAAAGGTCTACAAAGAGGGAAAGAGCAAGAGATAGGGAGAGATATATATGGATAGAGAGGGATACATCTCTATAGATAGAGGAGAAAGGAAGATAGAGGTAGAGATGAAGATAAAGTGAGAGAGGAAGGAGACAAATAAATAGAGAGGGAGAGGAAGAGATAGAGATATATATAAAGAGAAAGAGAGATAGAGACATATAGATGGTGAGATAGAGATAGAGAGATAGAGATATACAGAGATATATAGAGGGTGGAGAGAGAGAGAGAGAGAGAGAGAGAGAGAGAGAGAGAGGTGGAGGTAGGAAAATATAAATAGAGAGAGGGAGAGGTAAATAGGGGGAGGTAGAGAGAGGGAGAGATAGAGATATATGTGAAAAGAAAGAGAGAGGTATAGATATATCACAAGAGAAAGGGGGAGAGAGGTAGAGATAAGGAGATAGGTAGAGGAATAGGGAAGGAGTGAGGGAGGGGGAGATGGAGAGGGGAATAGAGAGAGTAGATAATTAGAGAGATACAAAAGGATGGAGTGATAGTGAGAGAGGGAGAGATAGGAAAAGATAGGGATAAAAAGAGGGAGAGATGGGAAGATAGAGATAAAGGGGAGAAAACTTGGAGATAAAGAAAATGATAAAAATAAGAGAGAGAGAGAGAGAGAGAGAGAGAGAGAGAGAGAGAGAGAGAGAGAGAGAGAGAGAAGGATGTGTGTGTGAGTGAGAGAGATAGGGAGGGGGAAACATGGACTGTGTGTGTAAGTGAGAGAGAGATATGAATATAGAGATAGAGAGGGGTATATATATATATATACAGAGAGAGAGAGAGAGATGGAATGATAAAAAAATAGAGATATGAAGTGATATATAGAGAGAAGTAGAGGGAGATAAAGAGGAAGAGAGAGGGGGGAAGAGAGGAGGAGACAAATAGGGACAATGAAAGAGAGTAAGGGAGAGAGAGAGAGAGAGAGAGAGAAGGGAAGACAAATTTAGAGAGAAATAAGTGAGAGAGGAAGAGAGAGATTGGGAGATAATGAGAACCATAGAGATAGAGAGGGAGACAAAGATATAAAAAGCTCTCTATCCTTTTCTCCCCATCTCTCTCTATATATCTCCCTATCTCTACCTAGATTTGCATATATATCTCTTCCTTTCTTTCTCTCTTTTCTCCCTTTGCCTCTATATTTTATCTCTATTTCCATCTCCCTTCTCTCTTCCTTTATCTTTTCTCTCTATCTGTTTTTCTCCTTAAATGTGCAATGGGTACACTAAAGAGATCTTAAAGGTGAATTATCATATCCTTAATCAAGTGACATGCTACCTTGAGTATAACTCCCTAGGGACACATGCTATCTTTTTATTAATCAAAATTTTGTTTATCTCTCTTTCTCCAACTTTTAATTTAGATTTTAAGTTTTTTTTTTTTTTTTTATAATATAAATTACAATAAAAATTCAAAATATAATTAATCTACAATAACTAAAATTTTAATAAGACAATTAATTATAAATTAAATTAATTCTAATAACTATATCAAAATATATCATCATGCAAATATTAATACAAATAATAATTTAAAATAATAATAAATAATAAACTTATTAAGTTAATAAATAATTAAATAAAACAAATAAGAGTAATTTTCAATTTATTAGAATTGAAATTTTAAGAAGATATTATTCTATTTTTCATTTCAATCTTACCAACTTATTTTCTTTTCCTTGTTTTTAAAGAAAAAACTTACTTTTAAACTCTTAAATGTCTTAAAAATAAAGTCAACCATTTTAAAAATTAGACAATTGAAATTAATTAAATCATCCACCTCTTTCTCTTCAACTTTTAACCGTTGATTTCAAAAAGTCGTCATAAGTCCCATGGAAGTCAATTTATTTGTTGTGTCCTATGCAATTATACCGGGCGTGTCAAAAGTTTTAAAAAATATTCACATAAATTAGATATCTGAAAACTGTTGCAAACATGAATTCAACGATTGTCTATCCATATTGGTAGTGCGATCTTTATGAAAGCATACATAAAAATCCTTTTTAGTGACAAGTAGGATAATAAAAACCATATTGACTTGACGTTTCACCACTACGCTTCATATTTGAGAAAAAGATTACTGATCTGATATATTGCACTTTAGTAAAAGATGACTGCAGAGTCTCGACAAACAAAACTGAAATAACGGAGAACCTTCATTCAGTGTGCTCATGCTTCCCAAGTTACAGAATTGACGGATTCTTAACAGTTAGTCAGTAACGCACGTATTTGGGTCTAACAGCTGGAACCTTTTCTGCATGTGAGAACACCCGAAGTTGCAGTGATAGAGCCTACAATCGAGGAAGGTCTTGCTGCCATACTCGAAGCTTTGGCATAGCTTGAGGATGCTCCAGCCCCTGATGGTGTGAAGAATGCCCCATTTAACATCAGATCTCCCACTGATCTCCAATTACCTTCTGATGAATCTTCGCGCTTTGTCACCTGCACATTACCCATACCATAACTATTCTACATCCATGCCATACCAATGATGTAAGAGACATGAGTTGTAAAAGCCTTTTACCTCCTTATGGAATCGATTATCAGGGGCAAGGAATCTGTTGCCCTGGCTATTAATGGTGGGGTTTGCACTTCCCCCGACTGCATACATTTCCCAATGCGTGTAATCATTGTTCACCACATGAAAGTATCCATGTCGGCATCTGCATTATAACATTAAAATTTTAATAAACTTCAGTAAGTTGTATCGTGGTCTTTGTGCAAGGAATACAGAGTTGTTCTAAAAATTTATTCTTACCTGGGCATACGCTGAACAAGCCCTTCTCCAAAGTGGTTGAATGCAATTGTTACTTGCATTTTGGTGTCTTGGGTATATGCGTCGCTGTGTCCCAGGAGCATCACCTGCAAAAAACACAACTAAATATTTAACTTGAGAAATAACTTTTTAATGATAACTTAATAGATACTAACATTCCTTCATATTTCCGTCTGATAATTGGCTTTTAGTGCCCTACTCTAAGATCCTGTTATAAAAAATACAATTGTGAAACCTTTTTCAAAGAAAAATCAATTTATGGCAGAGCAAGCAAGCAGTCGAGCACCTTGTCATGGTGAGTGAAAAAGTTATTTGAAATGGTGATAGCAGTGGATCCCATGATGGCGTCGATCAGTCCATCCGCGCAGCTTGACAGGGAACAGTGATCTACCCAAATTGCGCTTCCTCCAAAGATGTTAATACCATCTCCATCACTCATGGTTCTATAGCCATAATGGGTCGGGGAGCTCCTAACATTTGTATTTCCCGTAGGTTTACAGTCGTGTACATGAATTCCATGAATGATGATGTTAGTCACATACTGTATTGTAATGCAAGCTCCATTTGCTATATGAACATTCGCGCCTCTACCGTCAATAGTCTTGTAACTGTTCATGATAAGCTCCTCCTTGAGCTGTATAACCATATCTCTTTGGAAAATAATCCAGAGAGGCTCTGTTTGAATAACAGCGTGGCGCAGAGTACCGGGTCGAGGATTGACCGGGTCATCGTCATTTGGATCTGTAACCACATAAAATCTACCATTCTGACCTCCAATGGCGTTTTTACCAAATCCGATGGCACAGTCAGCCAGTCTCTTTCTGTTATTAACCCAGTTGGGATCACAGCGCCAACAATCATCGATGGGATTCCCCGTTCCACACGAGCTCAGCTTTCTTTTGGAACTATTTAAACTCCTGCACGGTAAGTAGCTCTTTAAATTTCTAAATAATCTCAACTGTCTGCAACATATGTTAACTGCAAAACAATACTTGAATTTTGCTGCTTTCTTAATTGAACTGACTTACAATATCTTTTCTGTAGTACATTTTTCTTACACTGATCTATGTCAACAACGATACATATAAACTATGCAATAGCATAAAGATATGGGGAATAGAAATTTGGTCTATAACAGGTGCGTACCAATTACATTTACAATGATAATACTATAGAAAATACAGTAATGAAAGCACTGAGCAACGGCATAAGAATAACTAGAGGCATGTTTAATAGACTTTGCAAATTACAATTTCACATTATAGTCCTGAACGAGGAAATACATTAAATTTCATTTCGATACTACATTATTTAAATGCTAAAAAATGTCTAAATCATCTCAAGGGCGACATGTCTTCCAACGCTTTTCACTTTCGAATCGAATTCCAAATTTGTTAGCCAGAAATCAAAGTTGTGGTTCATATGATGTTAGGATAATTTTAGGCGAGTAAATTACGCCTAGTTGAACGGCAGGGTCAATGAATTGGTTAACTTATGCAGGACTATAAGCTCACCCTCATACTCACAAATTGACAAGCATTATCGAATCTAAATTCAACGCCATTGATAGCGGATATCGATAGAATCTAGAAAATGGTTTTCTTTTTAATTTTTAATTTACTGTCTCTATACTTCTTCATGCTTGGACGTGACAATCTGTAAATATTTCAGTAGCGCAGATCAGTTGGATAACTTGCACAAGAATTGTCGAAAAGTAGTTGTATATATGTTTCCTTCTGTCAATTGCCATAACATAATAAGAAAAGTATCAGAATGCTTAAGTCCACGAACATTATAATTTAAGGTTGAGTTATGAGCTGCAATGATTATATCAATGGATCAGGTTTAAACAATACATTCTAAGCGTTTATTTGTTTAGGCGGATCATCTGAAATCACATTGGTTTTTTCAATAAGGTTCATATATAGTGTGATATAAGATGAACCGCCTAAGAAAATTAATGCTTAGAGTGATGTTTTAGTCAAACATCACCAAGAGGATAGCATGTACATAAGTCAAATTAATGGTAAGGCCTACTTAATAAGATTTATTTTTTATTTTTATATAATTGTTTTAATAGAAAAGTATAGATATTTCAAATATATTTGTTTAAAAGAATATTGAAGGATATTATTTTTGGTGTGTTTCTATTACAATTTTCACTTAAGTTTAATGAATAACTTAAAATTGATACTTCTTGGTATTCTTTATGTAGATGTATGTAAGATATTCATTTTGATTTATTGAGTTTATTATATCTAATATGTAGATGACTATTAAATTGAACTTTTTGTTATCCACTCACCTTATTACTACTCTCCTCTTTTTCAGTGTAATTGTACCTTCAAACATAATTATGTTTTATTTATGTTTTTTTTCAAAAATATTATTTTCTATATAATTGATATATTAAAATATTACACTTTTAGCAACATTTATGTTATATTCAATTGAATTATGAACTGCTACTGCTCCATCCCTTAAGCCCAATGACATTTTTGAATTCTCGGGCTCCCTGCTCACGTGCCACTCCCCTGTCTCCCTTTTGCTCTCCGCATGGGTGTAATCTTGTGGTGGATCTCTTTGTTGTAGATTCAAAGTTCTCAATGGAGAGGGTTATGGTTGGGTGCCTAATTGTGGGTTCTCAAGGTGGGTCTGCTACAGTGAAAGGCAATGTTTTAGGTTCATTCGTAGATGTTGTTCGAAATAAAAAGGTTGGGGAGAGCTCTGTGCACCCTTTGAAATGTGTAGTTGTTTCTCCTATGATTTCTTTGGGTAAGGAAGTTTCAGAATGCATTGACTTCTTTTCCAATACTGCACTGATCTACAATTTTTGCAATCTTTGGCCTTCATTCCTAATTTGCACCAGTGGACTTCCAAAAATTGGTCCCCTATTGTGGAAGGTATGATGGAGATTTACCCTTCTGCTATAGGATTTTTTGTTATTGGTTTTAGCTCTTCTAAAGGAGACAGAAATTTTACATTATGGTTTGTGGGAATGGGATTCTCACCCCTTGTCCATGAGGCCTTGAGTCCATTCCTTCAACCCTCTGAAGGAACCTATTGATGTAATGTTCGTTTGGGTAAGATGCTATTTTGCTACTAGACACTTGGCTCATGACTACCTGTAATGACAAAAAATGTATCCCTCTACACTTTCACACTTGTTTGGGCCCTCCCTATTAAATTAACCTTAATGTTGCCTTGATTTAGTGTTGTAATGTGTTGAACACATTCACATTAGGTATTGGGCCCTTGTAAACTAAATGGACTTAATTGCGCCTTATTTAGGGTGTTGTAAAGTGTTTTCTTAAACTTTCACACTAATTTATAGTTTTATTAATTAATTGAGCTTCTTTATGCCTTAATTGGCCTAATTTTGAATCCACAAGTCTTAATTAATGCATCTTTCCAAGATTAATCCTGACATATATCAATTGACCAATCAAAAACTAATGTTTTTGGATTGTATGGACCAAATTTAGTGATTTGGGACTCATACACCACCTTGAGCATATGGGTCCCACCTAAGTTTTAGGGCCCCAATATGAATTTCACATCAATCTAAGCCTTTCTTAAAAAATGTGTCCCAAAGCTTAGCCTAATGGGACTCATACGCCTCTTCCGGTGTATGAGTCTCATGTGGCTTAAACCTAAATTAAATTCAAATTCTTGGTAGGATTTTATTCTCCTAGATCTGATGTTGGCTTGTAGTGTTGTAATTTTAGGAAATTTGGCATAAACAAGTATAAGTACAAGGTTATTTCACATCTTTTCTCCTAGCAACTTGAGTATTCATACATTATAGCAAATTTGAGTTCACAAGAGCATACAAGAGTTTATAAGAGCATTCAAGAGCATTCAAGAGTTGATTATCAAGCATCATGTTGAAGTCATCATGCATCATGTTTATTTTTGAGCTAAATTTTTTTATGTAGGGTTTCATGATTTAAGAAAGCATTCAATTCAGGATCCATATCATTCAAGCAAGAGTTGAGATCCACATTCATGTCAACCATTTCATACATGTTTGCAACACTTTACTTCTAGGGTTTGGTGAGTTATAACATATCATTTTGTTCATTCATCATTCCTCCTTTCCATTTCATTTCATTTCAAGGTTTGATTACCTAAATGGGGTTTGACCAAGGAAAACCCCTTTCTACTAACAAAACTCCATTTTTCCCTCTATTTAGTAGGTGATTTGCAGATCTAGGTTGAAGACACATTGAAGAGAAAGATTGTAAGAAGTTTTCAAGTGTGCAAAGTTGTCACCTTGTTTACAAGATCACTAAAAGACACCTACATGGTAGAATTTAGTAGTTTAGATCCAAAAACTAGGTTGAGAAGACAAGGCAGAGATTGAAGAGCAGATTTAGGTCTTGATCCTTCAAAAAAGTTGAGAAGGACTGATATGCCACTTTTGGTGTATGAGTCCCAATATAGTGAATTTTCTAGATTTTAGGAGTTCTAGACTTGTCACTACTAGATTTTTGTTCCTACCCAAAAACCCTAATTTGGGACTAAATTGCCCAACCTGGTGATGAGTCCTAGTATGCATTAAATTCAACATTTTTAGCATTTCAGGTCTTCATTCAAGCTGCTACAAGTTTCCAAGTGCAACTCTATACTTTTGCAGTTTGTTATTCTAATTTGCATTCATTTCTAGGTCATATATTCAATTCTTGCACATCATTAGGTTTTGCATGTTACTTGTCTTTCCAAGCCCTAGCTTGGTGGTGAACCCCTTTTTAGTCTCTAAACATACCCTAGGACACCCTATTTCAAGATCTCTTTCTCTCATCTTATCATTGGATTGAGATATCTAAGGTTTCCTTAAATGAAACAAAAGTGAAATATGATCCTATTCATGTGTTCCATCTTCTAAAAGGTGGGGCACCCTATTTTAATTGTTACATTTTGGTGAGCCTACATTTGGAACACCTTATTTTTTATTTGTAGTGCATTATAATCCTAGATCTAGTTTGCATTAACTTAAATGCATTAGGGTTTGCATTAGTTAATTTGCATATAGGGTTTCTAAATATTGCATTAGTGAAAGTGCATATAGGTTGCACTTTTACCTCTTACATCATTGAATTTCATCTGAAATCTGCATTTACACTTAGTCTAGATATCATTCAGAATAGAAAACATAACATTCACATAGAATTTGTTGAAAATGGTGCAAAAACCCTAATTTGGGAGTCATATGCCCCTCTGGATGATTTAGTCATAGTACAGATGGTTTTTCCTGATTTTGGGTATTTTGTGGTGACTATTATTTAGCATTTAGATCCCTAGAAAACCCTGATTGGGACTCATATTCCGCTTTGGGAAATTTAGTCCCGTTTCAGATTTTAAACTGCATTTTCTAGGATTAAAAACTCTATTTTTGTGTTTCTATTTGCTACTGTTAGTCATTTTTTTTAGTTTGCAAAGTTTCTGTTACATTCATTTCATTGCATCTATCTTAGTTTCATTTGAATTAGAATTAGAAAAAAACATTTATCTTGTGTTCATTGCATTTCATTGATTATCACTTGCATGAGCTTTACAACTTGGTGTCCTAATACTAATACTATAGTGAGATGAAGTTTGAGACTCATGTCATCCTGCAATAGCATAATCCTCGTGGATCTTGGGTTATCTAGGTCTTTCACTACTAGTGTTGAAACTAGTTCACTAAGTATGGACCATACCCTTAACATCTCTTTGCCTTCAAGTAGTCTAACAAATGTTGAGATAATGGTTACTAGTATTCTACAAGAAAACATAATCCAAATCCATGAAGACTTAGCAAACCTACAAAATCAAGTAAGTACTTAAAACATTTCAACCACTGCGATCCCTACTATAGATAACATACACCACATGATTGAAACTGACCGCATGATTGAAACTGAAGGAGTTGAACTTGTGTGTAACCTAGCTCATATTTTTGGTAAACTTATTAGTGGTGCTCAACCTTCAAACAATTTACAATTAAAAGGAGGAACCCAAATTCCTGCTCTCACAACCATTGCCTCTATTCTTGCCTATACCAACCCTCAAGTTACAACAACAATGCAACCTACTAGTAATGCCATTACTACCCTGGGTATTTTTGCTAGTATTCCTAGTACCTTTGTGGAATCACACGTCATATCTCCTATCACTTTACCTCCCATAAGCATTTTAATCACTTGTCCTTCAAACACATATACACCTCCACCATATTCACCTCCATCTCAAAATGCAAACAATGATGTCGTCATAAATCGAGTTTTGCAAACTGTTTCATCCTTCCAAAAGCATTTTTCCACAATAAACCAAAATCAAAATGGCCAGCCTACATACTATGTCAAAAATAAATCCCTTATCCTTGGAGATATTGAGAATGTCGATACCACAAGGTCTAGAGATTCCTATATTCAAGAAATATGGGGGAAAAGGAGATCCTTCTAACCATGTTTATGCTTATACTGCATTATTTAGTGAGTTTTTCCTTGAGGATAAGCTCTGGGCTAAGCTTTTCCCTAGATCCTTGAAGGATACTACCTTAAATGGTTTTCCTCGTTACCAAAAAACTCAATTCATTCATTCAATAAACTTGTTGAGGCCTTTATAAACCATTTCCAATTGCACATGACTCCTAAAATGATCTTAGCTAATTTGATGAGATGTAAAAAAAAAGATGATGAAAAAGTTACTGACTTCATTTCACGCTATCAATCACTTTATTCCCAAATTGATGTAAAGATCCTTGATCCTCACTTTCAATGGATGTTCATTGAGAAATTGTAAAATAAGATAGATGATAAGCTTACCATGATGAAATTTCCTTCCTTCATACACTTATGCACTACCCTCTGTGATTATCAAAACTTAGTTAGTAGTCATTGTTGTTTATTTTTTAAGAACCAAGTTGATCTTTAGAAATACCTATGGACTTTGCCATTTCCAATACTTAGTACTCCAAAGGAATTGGTCAACGAATGAGTAAAAGTTGCAAAAATTCTATTCCTACACTTTGGGCTTTGTGAAACCTAGGAGGGTGATCCCACAATGTATACTCAGGAATTTATATGCCTACTACTTAGATACATAGTCAATCAATAGATAATTCTTATAAAATTACTCAACAACGTAGTATATCAAACAAGTTGGCAACTCATTTATCGATACCCTACACTTGGAGCATGAGAATAATGAAACTCAACACAAAACAACTACAATGGTACTCATTTGAAAGTTTATAAATAAAATGTGATTAGCTAATGAATCAACCTAGAAAATGAATTATGAATAATTTGCATGAACCAGTGCCTTATCCTAAACATAGAGTCAATCTCAACCTATGCAATCAGATAATAACTCAACAATAGCAACACATAATCTCAAGAATCACTGCATTACAACACTCCCACATTACATTCATGATTATCACTACTTAGAGGTATCTTAGTACCTAATTCTTATGAGTTAACAATCTCATCCAAGCATTTACATTAATTCATTGAACTAATAAGTAGGAATGAAATTAAACATCCATTGAGAAACAACAGAGATGAACAAAATAATCCTTGATTATTTTCATTCATAACTCATAAAATAAGTACAAAGGAGAGACAATAGCCATCCAATTAGTATCACTCTACATTGTATTTACTATCTTGTTATCAAAATTACATACGCAATTATAGAATTTGAACTTAAGACAAAACTTGAAACATGCTTAATATTCCTTTCACAATTCACAATGTCAATTGAAAAACAACAAACCCCTACTTTCTAGCCCTGAATTCCTTCTTATAGAAATGGAGGAAAACAAGCCTTAGACTAGAAAATACACATGTCATTACCTTATTGGATCGCTATAACAAAGAGATTCCCTTTTTAGTTACTCTTCATTCCCAAGAGGTGGGAAACATGTGTGAAATAAAAGTAGTCTTCATTCATTGTTGGAGATCCGGTCCCATTTTCAAAAAGTTATCTTCAAACAGTTACCTCAAAATTTGTGCCCATGCACACCAAGTGGAAAAGAAAGAAAACATGAAAGAAATGAAAATAAAGGACAAAGAATATGTCCACGTCTGTAGCCCTATCATGTAGCCCTATCATCAATTCAATTTGAAGCAAATGCACTATATTTTCTATACTTTAGAAAAAGCCTAATCTGTACTAAATCTAGGCTATGTAGTGCATTTTCACCTATCTGTTATTCATCATGATTGTAGACTTCAAAATCAAAATTTCAAATCACCACCCTACCATTTCTTATTAATCCACCACCCCTTCCAAGTATCTGCCTCTCCATGCTATAAATTCCACTTTAGTAGGCCCGTTGAAATTCATGACCTCATCTGCACTTTCTTGTACCATAGAAAATAGACAACTTGCTTGATTTGGGAAATAATTGATGATAGACTAGACTTAATGAGGCCTTGATTCATTGTTGTGAGGTGTTTTTCACATCCACACTAGGTCTTGGACCCTTTTAAATGCATTTAACAATGTCTTGTAAAGGTGTTGTAAAGGAATTTCATACTTTTCTAGACTTAATGAACCCATTTATCCCTAATTCAACATTATAAAATGTATTTAAATACATTATCACATCAATCTAGAAGGATTGTAAACTAAATTTGACATTAACCTAGTGTTGTAATGTGTTTTTCACATTCACATTGGTTATTGCGCTTTCCTAGGCTATGTGGACCTCATTTTAGTGTTGTAAAATGTATTTAATCACACTTTCACATTGAATTATATGTCCCAAGCCCTAATTGACCTTCACATCATCACTAATAGGCCCCTATTACCCTGTATTGTGCATCCTGAGGTAACATTTGATAAAATAACTGATATGGATATCATATAAACGTTATTTTCTTATCTCCTAAGAACCCAACTGTCAAATGGGCCCCATTGGGACTAATTCACCACCTGTGGCATTCATGAGTCCTTGCTAGGTGGGAGTGATTTTCCCAAGGTGGTGAATGAGTCCCATTTTGGTCAAATTTGAGTTTTGAGCAGGAAAAATTGGAAATTAAGTTTAATATTCTTTCATGTCATCCTTAGGGATCCAATTTATGGGAAAATAAGGTGAATTGCCTATAAAATCAACTCTCTAAACCCTAAATCATAACCATTCTTCACTATTCATCCACCATTCTTCCATCTCAAGTCAAGCAAGTTAGGGTTTCATCATTTCAAGTCATTAAGATAGCCATTTTCAAACATTGAATGGTAGATTCTTCATGTTTTATTGTAGAAATTCAAGATCAATCATCATGGAAAGGTAATAAAATCCATTGTTTCATGCTTCATTACTTTCTTTCTCCATTTTGGTTTAATTACCTAAAAGGGGTTTGACCAAGGCAAACCCCCATGCCCTAACATTCACCATTTCTCTCTCTTGTCTTGTGTTTTTGTAGATTTAGGCATATTGGAACCTTGGAAACTATTAAGAATTAAATTGAAAATTTCTTTAAGTCTTCTCTTCATTGTCCAAGTCAAAATATCAACAAAAATTGACTTTCAGGCCCGAATTTGATAGTTTCAGAACCAAACACCTGGAGAAGTAGAAAGTGCAGACCGAAAGCTCTAGATTCCACCTTTGAACATTAATAAATTAAAAAGTGGACTCATTCAACATGGGTGGAAAATGAGTCCCACTACTAGATCAGTTTTTGGTTTTCTGCATTTTTAGATACACTTTTGTCTGAAATAGGTTCTAGAACAATTTTATAGAACTAGGACTGATTCACTCAGAATGGCGAATGAGTCCCACCAAGCCTAAAAGTTAGCATCGACAACATTCCAGAAGACATTTCCAGTCTCCATCCATATTCCAGGTGCACATTTTCAGTCTCGTCCATTTCCATGCAGTTTTGTTCACATTTCTAAGTGTTTTTGCATTACATAATGTGTTTTCAAAAAAGTTACATTTCTTAGGTTTGCATACTTTAATCAATCAATTTCATCATCTTGTTTCATTAAGATCATTTAATTTAGTCTTAACTTCATCATACATCCCCTTATTTGAGTGAACCACCTAGATTTTAGGTGTGGGATATATCTCTTTTCATTAGGTGAAAGACCCTAATTAAGCAAATGAGAGTCATAACATTCCATATACCGTAAAATTTATGGTTCATTTCTCTATAAGGTGCATAATTGGGAACAATTTGTTTGGCTTCCTTGTCAAACTCCAACAAGACAATCTTTGCATGAGCCAACATATCCATATTTCTCTTCAGTGTTCCCATATCATATCTTTGGAAAATTGAAACGGCTTGATCTAAAATAGTTTTATTGGTTTCATTTTTCCATTCCTCCGGGGTTTTTTTGCTACTGCCATCCCTTAGAATATATGGGAGGAGACCATGATGTGATTCATGAAATGATTTCACCAACTCCCTTATTTTGATCTCCAAAGGTTCAATATTTCCCCTATAGCCCTCAATTTTACCTACAAGAGTAATAGTGGGTTGAAAATTTTCAGGAGGGTTGGCATGTTGCTTAGCTCCAATGGACATCAATCTCAATTCTTGCATCCTATGGATCCATGTTTCCCTAAGTGGAATAGCTCTTTCCCTATCATTGTCAAAATTATTTATAGCAGCCATTATGAATGAATAGCTATAGTGAATGTTATTAAATTTGTTATTCACTCCTCTGTTCAAATGCTCCAATACTGTAGTGGCAATCTCCATATTTCTATTAAAAACCTCCTTATCATGATTGTCACTTTTCTCTTTATATTCATTTAGCTGCTTGAGCAACTCTTCCCTACTGATATCTTCCTCAGCCTATGTAATTTCTAATGTACTAGACTCTATTGTTGGAATGGGAACACTTCCCATGTTGTATGGTAAAATTCCCATGAGGAACTCACTTCAGTGGTAAATTCAGGGGGTATAGTTTTTTGTGAAGTTGTAGGGGAGTCAATATCCGTCTTCTTATGCTTTCCTGGTTTCAAACTTTACAACTTATCCTCTAGTAATGCTACCTTTGTTTGTAACTGCATATTGTGTTGTTCAAGCTTTCCATATTTAACCAAAAAATCATTGTGTTCTGTCATAAGCTTCTCCTTTTATGTAGTTTATAGATTCTAAAGTGGCCCTTGTGAATTGTGCAACATGTATTGACATGTTTGCTTCCTCTAGAGCTGATGTTTTTGACACCTTCTTTACTATTAGGCCTCCATTGTAGTTAGGTGCAGCTTCAACAATGTCAAGCTTCCTAGTACTTGGGGCTAAAGACTAGATAGCTAATGCATCCCATTGTTCACTGAAGGTAGACCCTTGTAATGCAATTGCAACCTCTTCTTCTGAATTGTAGAGTGGCCTATCACATCTCTTTATTGTATCAAAGGATATGGCAGAAGCTAAATCCCATTTTGGAAGTAATAAAATACCACTATTTCTCACTAATTCTCTTCCTTCCTTTGCAGTCATCCTTTGGAACCTAGCTCTCATGTCATTCAAAACCTTTTTCTGGATAGTGTTATTAGGTAATTCTGGCTGAAGGCTTCTTTCTATGGCCAAGATTTTGGCATATTCATCTCTTTTATCCCTGTATGCAAATTCCATAAAAGCTTGAGACTTTACAAATGAGTCATCATCCAAAACCTTGTGCATGCTTCCACCTGCATATTATCTTTTCGATTGATCCTAGTGAGATCAACTTTACTCAATCTCATACCTAATTGTTGTGTTTCCCTTAGTGTTGGTGCAATGGGCATTCCTTCTTGCATTTCCTACTCTGATACACAAATTTCATCATCATAGTCCAACAAACCGATCACTTCAACCTTCTGCTTCTTCAACGGTGGCTCTTTTGGTGGTGATGCACTAAGTGGTGGAGCATCAAGATCCACAATTTCGGGCTTTGTTTTCCTTGGAAGAGATGGTGGTGGTACTTATGGCATAGGAGAAGGAGGCC
This sequence comes from Sequoia sempervirens, assembly GCA_007258455.2. Classification (NCBI taxonomy): domain Eukaryota; kingdom Viridiplantae; phylum Streptophyta; class Pinopsida; order Cupressales; family Cupressaceae; genus Sequoia; species Sequoia sempervirens. The sequence continues at coordinate 32,413 of VDFB02354636.1, forward strand.
TTTTCTCCTCTTGTTGGGAGGGAGTAGGAGCTACATCATTTTTCTTTGCCTTACTCTTTCTCCTTATGAAGAAATTTATTTTTGGTTCTTCAGGGGTTTGAAATGTAGATTTCTCTCCCATAGTAGGGACTTCCCCTCCACCGTATTCTTCTTCAATGGGGGATTTCCCTTTATCCTTACTTATCACCCCTTTAGTTTCAAGGTGGCCCACTATTGTCTCAAAATTTTGGGATACATGTTCCACTTTTTGCATTACATTTTCAATCTGTGGGAGAACCCTGAAGTTTGGTTCTTCTTTCTTTATCTTTCTTTGCATATTATTGAAGGAAATCCACCTTGCTTTTCTTTCTTCTTGTCCCAAAAGGCCAAAAAAATTTCTTATCACATCCTCTAGATATTGGAAAATGTGCACAAATTTGTAACTCTTGTTCCTTTCCTTCAACCAGGCCATGACACCTTCAGGATTATATTTAATCCTCTCCACTGATATTTTCATGTGGTAGGACTTGAGTATATCAAGTATTTTATTCCAACCTCCTTTTGTCATCACAAAATAAAAAAAACATGTGTACAAAGGAAAGAATGTTCTCTTTCCCTAATTCAATAGATGTTCATTTTCCACACTTCCCAATTTCCATATTACCTTAAGGAACCAATTCTCTCTAGCACATATCTTGGTAGGACATGAGGTTCAATAGTGGAACTTGTAGACACCGAAATTTGGTCTAAGCCTACGACTTCAATATTCTTCATAATTCGTATTCTTCATGGTCATGATTAAATAATGTCAATTATTTAATTATTCTCTATAGTCTTCATTTCTTCTGTTAATTAAATAATCTTAATTATTTAAATAATTCACACTTTTCTTTATTTTATCTTATTAATTAAATAAACGCTTTTTATTTAATTATGTTACTAATTAACCTTATCCTTCTTGTCAAATTAAATAAATTCTTATTTAATTTACTCTTTATCATACTTCAACTATAATTAAATAAATTCTTTATTTATTTAATTATTCATTAGCTCCTTCATCACTTAATTAAATGAATTATTTAATTCATGAATTCTATTTTAATGCATTCCTCTATATTTAGATAATTGTGTGAGTTATCTAAGTATTCACTTTGACTTGACTCGACATCTATTCAAATTGCTTAGTTAACTCTTGATTTAGTAATAAGGTGGCATTCTGAGTAATCTCTTAGTCAAAATCATTCCAATCATCGGTGTGATAAAATTTAAGAAAATTAGAGTTAGGCAACTGACATAAAATTTGAGATAAGTTATCTGTATTATTTGAAAAATATGTATGAATAGAATCTATAGCAAATTGAATGTAGTTTCCTAAACTACTAGGTTTTATTTCAAAAAAAAAATCTATTCTGGTGAAAATTTGAAAATTTCAATGCTTAAGAGCAGCTTAAATTCCGGGGAAAAATAAGTAGGTATGCAACTAGGCCCTAACCACAATAAAATGATGATATTTTTTATAATATTTAGATATAAATGAAGGACTCATGTCTCAATGTGATGCATATTTTTGTAATTTTTCAAGTAAATATTTAATTATGAATTTTTTATTACAACTTTTAAAATATAAAAACTCATATGTCACGACCACCAACTTGGTCAAAACTTCAACAGATTCAATTTTTATTTTTTTAATCCTATAGTATACAAAGCATAGAATGTGATGCATGTTTCAGATTCAAAAAATGTGATACCATTTGAAAGCTATAGATGTTTTTTGAATTAGCCTATCAATTAGTACTTTAGTCCTAATTCAAATAGAAAATGAATTATAATAATTATTTATTAAATTCAAAGTAAAGAATAATTTATATTGGTGGAAATATGAGAATCTCCTTTAAAAACCCTTTTTGTTTCATCAATTTTGGGTTAAAAAAAAGTCGTCAGCCACATACCCTACACATACTCATCATATCACCACTTTTTGGTCCATTATGATCCTACACATACCCAAATCTTGAATTCTTGAAAGATAGTACTTGAGTTTCTTTGCTTGAATCAAAACCCTACATCACAAATGTTAGCATAACAACACACATGATGCAAGAAAACTCTTTGATATGATGCTTGAATCTGAAAATGGCTCTAAATGCTTGATGAATCTGCTCTTGAATGCTCTTGTGAGCTCAATTATTCTATGATAAAAGATCTCACAAAAGACTTGGGTTGAAATGAATGAATGAACCTTGTATTTATACTTATCTATGCTTAATATCCCAAAATTATCACACCAAGCCAACATATGAACTCATTAAATAAAGGAGGCTAAATCCCACTAGAATTTGAAATTAAATCTTAAAAATGACTCAAGGAGTTCTAAGACACCTTAGGTGGCATCTTAGTCCCAAGTCCTAAAAACTTGAGGCACAAACACCAAAAAGAGGCCCAATCTAGAGATGCCAAAATCAGGATCCCGAGAGCCTTGGGGGACTAAGATGCCCTAGGTGGCATTTTAGTCCCAACCCAAAAGTCAGGGACACACTAATGGAGTCATTAAATTATCATTTATGTATTGGAGAATGTCGAGATTAACCAGAAAAATATGTCATTAATAGGTATTGTGGACAAAAAATAGGACAAATTAAGCCATAAAGAAGCATAAATAAAGTAAGGTAGGCCCAAACAAGTGTGAAAATGCAAGGGTATGCATTTTACTACACTACATATATATACACATGATACGTCAAATGTATATATATATACATTTGACGTATCATGTATATACCTTCAACAATCAAAATTTTACTAGCTCATACATTCCTTATTGCTCATAGCATATATTGTTCTCATTCAATTGATATACAAGAAAAGCATATATTTATTGACAAATAGACTTGAAAAATGTATCAATCGATATATGAATGTATGTATTATCACTTTCATACTAACACACGTGTATATACACAAACATATATATTTATGCACTTCTCTAGTAAGCACTAACACTTACTTGTATACATGTATATGTATATATATATACACTCACTTTATTCAAGATAATATTGTTATTATATATCACATTGACTATATATATAAATATATACAAACTCCTCTATGCTCATGTATACATATGTATTCCTACATACACATATACACATTTAATACATTCACACATATATCAAGTTATCATGTTCTCATTGATACACATATTCGTTAAGTGTGCATATATTCACATATATATACTTGATCGCTTGTGTGAGTATGTTTGTAATTATTTCTACTTACACATACTTCCATATAATTATTCTCTCAAACATGGATCAATCTATGTATACATTCATATACATGCATACTTTTGACGTGGATATGTATCAACATAATCTCAAAGACACATGTCATCATAATAGCACTTACATATATGCATGTCTATACATATGTCATCATACTTGTATGGACATCTCATTATATTTGTCAAACAAGTAAGTCAACATGTACTTATATATACATGTATGCATACAATCAAACAACTACACAAACAAACATAGTAGGATAAGGGAGGTCTCAAAAGTTCAAACAGATAAAAATCACCCAATAATGGATTTGGTAGTAAACAATACCTTTACGAATACAACACATAAACTAGGGATGACTTACCGGGAATGTTCATGATCATCATGGGCCAAAAATTGGCGATATGATGGGTATTTGTAGGGTATGTGGCTTTTTTTTTACCCAAAATTGATGAAACAAAAAGGGTTTTTAAAGTATATTCTAAGATTTCCACCAATATAAATTATGCTTTACTTTGAATTTAATAAATAATTATTATTCATTTTCTATTTGAATTACGACTAAAGTCCTGATTGATAGGCTGGTTGAAAAACATCTATAGCTTTCAAACGATATCACATTTTAATTAAGAAACATACTGCATTCTATGATTTACGCTAATAGGATCATCAATTAATTCCATGAATTTTTTGACAGCCAAGCCTTCAGGTGGATTTGAACATCACAGAGTTTTTATATTTTTAAATTTGTATAATAAAATAATAATTAATTACTTGGGAAAAAAATTAAAAAATATGCATCTATCAGGGTTCTATATGGAGTCCTCTAAAAAAAAACTATATCTAAAATCTTATAAAAAATATTATCATTTATTGTAGTTAAGTTGGATTTAATGAACATACACCTACTTATTTTTCCACTGAAATTTAAATTACTCATTAAATTTCGGAATTTTTGAGAAGAGATTTTATTTTTTTTTTAAAGGATGGTTCAGAAACTACGATTCAGTTGCTATGGATTCATTCTTACATATTTTGAAATAATATAGATGTATTCAAAATTTTGTGTCAAGTTGTCTAACTCTGATTTTTCTAATTTTTTTGCCACTTAAGGGCTTGTTTTTTTCATGATCATGATCTTGCACATATCCTACCAACTTCCCACTTCTTATGTCTAGACTCAACCAATCTATTATGGTGTGTGTATGCTCAAATAGTTTACATTACTAGTTATTCAACCAAGATCTTCTCTTGAGTGATACTTCCCCTCCACATGGAGGAATGAACATTTACCTGCAACCACTAACACATGACTTCAATAGTCATTTGTTCACAATCTCTTCAGTATACATAAAACATCTCCAAAGTTAGAATATCAATTTGATAACCATCATTTCTCATACATATGCATTTCTTCATATAACATGAAATAACATTCATTCATATTTTATCAATAACAAAGTGTAAGCACATTTTATTCATCATCATAATTTCACCTTACTTTCATATTTACCCTATTTAGTAATAGTAAATAGTAAATTTTGCACAATTTGTGGTGTAGCAATATCAATCTTGGGGGGATTATACAAACCATTTGTAATCATGAACTAAGATAAAGTTACATTTATTAGGGGGTTAAGCATGTCTCTTAAATATTATTTCCATCCTTCTATTTTCAAGTTAACTTTAGAGAACTATTTTTCCTAGAAACAAGGGATAAATAATCATTGCCTTGAGCAAGATCTACTACCCTATCTCCTTGGACTCATTCCTAAGCCAAGTGACTATTATTAGAAGAATGCATGGTTTAACAATAATGACATGGTCTATGGAATAACATTTCTTTATTTTTTTGAGGATGTTCTACATCGTGTAGAGCATACTAAGTGCCCTTTCACTACTTGGGCCATCATTTATCAGTTGTATTGAGACATTGGATCTTCATATGAAAGTGATGTTTCCTAGAGAGAACTAGGCTATTGTGGATGATATTGAGACTTATATATTGCCCTATCTTATGTGGACTCATCTTATGTAGATGAATAACTCATTGATACCCCATCAATAACACATGTTGTCAATTTAGATTCTAGAGATGCTTCTTCGAGAGCCTCCAATGATTCATTGTAGTAGGGTCATTTATGTATTTTGGATTCAGTCCATTGGGACTAATTTCTACAAGACATCTCTTGTTTGTTTGTAGAGTCCCCCATTTTACATCTAGATGACACTATTGAGGATATACATCTTCTCTTTAAGAATAACTCATTGGTCCTTGCATCTACTATTGCTAAAGTCTAGTGTCGCTTCTTTGAAAGCTTCCAATGATTCTTTGCAGCAGGACATACATCATCTTTCAAATTGATATTTGTGTGATGATCTCTTGATAGGTATTTCAAACTTGTTTATGGAGACACATATTGTAGATTTTGTAGATGCTATTGAGTGTATTCATCTTCTCTTTGATGAAATTTATTCTTCTCTAGCTTTTGTGAGGGAACAATTTGACCCCCTTGTTCATTTTCTACATGATCATTCATCACTATTTGACATGATTGTGGATACATTAAATCATCATCTGGAGGAAACATATTCAGAGGAGATACTTTAGTCTTTGGATGGTGATCTACATCAATCATTAGGAGATTTTTGAGTTTTTAATTTTAGCAATGTGGCGTAGAACAATTGATTTGATTATGGGATTCTTTAGCATCAATATGGGGACACTTGAGCCAATTTCATAGATTCTGGATACCTTTTGAGTTTTCTTCCTACATATTCCTTTTAGGTGTGGGGAGATAGTTTACATATGCCATTGTTTTTGTTTCTTCCTAAAGGGAGGAACGTTCGACAATCATAGACCATCTTCTACATCTAGTTTCAGGCATCTACCATTGGATCTCTTTAGGGTGGCTTTTTTATCCTTCCACTTCATTTCTCTCTCTTAATTATGGGGGTGTACTTCATTTTTGTGGGATAGGACTTCTGCTTCTTTGGGGAGAATCTTATATGTACATGGGTACCTAATATTTCTTCATTTTCCACAACCCATCATCTTTTGCATCCTCCTAAGTTGTGCTTGAGGGGGGGTGTTGGTGTAGGTTTTTATTTTCTTAGCGGGTTAATTTGTTTTCTGTTAGTCCTAGGTTTTTCCTACACTTAATTAATTTTTCTTAGGATGATAAAGTCAGTTTATCATTTAATAATTAGGAAATAAGTGATGTGGTGTTCCCTTTCTTAAAGGGTGGAACACTTTCCACTTTTGGTGGACATCTCCACTTTTGGTGGTCCACATCACCTTTTCGTGGTTAATTCCTATTGGTTAGATTTGTCACCTCCATCATCTCCTTAATTCTATATAAAATCACTACCTAGCTAGTATTTTCATTTGTTCTCTTGCATTGTTGCATACTTTGACATACATGCACCTTGAGGCATGAAATAATTATTTTGCAGATTTTCTTTGAGATCCTAATGCAATCTTGTCATCTTGACATTTACATATCTCTTGGAATCTCGGGTCTATAATTGTGCTATTTTATTTACAATTTTATAGCTTATCTCTCTCATAGAAAATATTGGTTATTCAATCTATTTTAGATTTCTAACTTCTCTATTTTAAGAGATTTTTAAATTTTTATCAACATTTTTTTTAATGCATTGATTGCATTTATTTTTCTATCAAATTACCTATACTTCATTATTTTAAATTCCATAAATTTTCTAATAATAATTGTTCAACTTCACATAATTTCCACACTTAAAATATGATTAATATTATGTAATAATAGTATGTAAAATGGTTAACACATTATGATGTTAGTTGTTTAAAAGAAATATTTTCTCAAACCTTTGAGAAAAAAATTCAAATTTGATGCCTCACTGACTTATGAATGCACACATTCAAAATAATTGAACTTGTAGTTGATTTTGTTTCTAATATGATTTAATAAAATAACCAAATATTAAGTATATCTTTAGTATGAGTACATACAAGAAGCAGTAAATAATTTTTAATTAAAATAGGTTATTTATTTTTAGAGGGGTTCAAAGAATAATAATAATAATACGAGGTGGCAAAAATGGGTGGTATTGAATCCATACATGAACATGTTATAGATATGTTTTATGAAGTAATCAACAGTTCATATTCAACTTCAATAATAATTGATATGGTATGGAAAGCAAATATCTATTCAAAAGTGATATATAGATTATCATATTTGGTTATTTATTATGTTATGTGTCTTATTTATAAGATTGTTTTAGATAATGTCTTAGAAAATTATATTTTATTATTAACAATTTCTATATATAATTAAGATCTACATAATTCAATTTTTTATATTTATTATCTTAGCATGTCAAAAAATTATTGGTTAGTTGAACTATTTTTAATTACTTTATCATAACAAATGTAATATCCTAAGGAAAATATTTTTGGAATTTTTTTTTTTATGAATAAGTGTCTACATTACCATTTATAAAATAATATTACATGTTTTTGCAAAAAATAGTTAGGTGGAAATAATCATACTCATAGAGTCTATATGAGGCATTAGCTTAGAGCATACAATCATAAAACAAAGCTACTATATGGTGAGAAAAATATTAGAGGGAGGAAGAGGAGGATCCTAATCACCTACTTTATGGTCCCATACATTAGTAGGTTTTGAACTATCTAGATAGGAGGCTCCCACACGTCAATATATCCTTTTCCTTGTTTTTTATCTTCTTCATCATTCATATGACCAAGTGATATAACAAGAGCTAGTTGAGGGAATATGTTAGAGTCAAACCAACTAGCAGCACCTTGCATATGCCATCCAAAAGTTCCTCTTGTAGTTAGGGGAGAGATAAAGTGTCAAGGAGTAGGTCACAACCAACCTTGTTGATTGATTCCTTCTCATAATAGGAGGAGAATATTAAGAGTTGTTCTCTTGTTTGCATTGATCAAAGAGCCTTATATTAAAAAAATATAGTATGAATTTAAATATTTAAAATTGGAACCCTATATTATATTAATGTTGACTTAGTAGCATTATCAACCTAGTACTATGCTTTAGACTTTAGCATCTTTTCTTAAATTAATCACCCCAATGACTATACTAGAAACTATTCAACTCAAAAGTTTCTTTTACACCTCCACAAATAATAGAAAACTCTAATATTACTAGTTGAGTTCATTAATAGAAGATAGACTA